>JAVQJF010127925.1:0-25831 GCA_036023855.1 Gadopsis marmoratus
CAACATATGTGAGTTGTATAAAGTTAAATATGGAAATGCCAGCATTAGCAAAAGGTGAGGGACAACAACAAAAGCTTGTTATTGGTATCAGCCTCAAAAGTCCAGAATCGATCAGACTGTTCAGCTTGTGAGCCCTTAAAATCAATAATTGTTAACTTGTGACTTGTGGTTGTGCTATTCATTCAGTGTTAAGATGATTTCCTTATTTAATTTATGGACCAATTTGCCTTAGGATCTGGAGATTTAGGCAAATATGGTGTATACATATCACATTTCTCAAAGCAAATCCCAAATATTGTTTTATGCCTTATAAATATCATATTAACATACATTCTATTAGTGCAGAAACAAGCAGCAGCGCCCTCTGCTGTTTCTACAAGAGAAGAAAAAACAAAAGCTTGCAGCACCTGGTATTCCCAGGCGGTCTCCCATTCAAGTACTAACAAGGCCCAACCCTGCTTAGCTTCCGAGATCAGACGAGATCGGGCGTGTTCAGGGTGGTATGGCCGTAAGCGAAGGGAGTGCGTACAAACAGCCTTTTTAAATATGCTGTATCATGGAAAAAGCCAGTAAGTGTAAGTGATAAGAACCCCCGGGCCCCTCAGCAGCCCTGCATTAATATTCCTTCAGACAGAAACACATAGGGGTGGGTGGATCGATCCAAAATATCAATAATAATATCAACGTTGGTATCAGTATCAGATCGATACTAGCGTGATGGAATCGATACTTTAATTTCAGTTTTTCACCTCTACGTTCAGTACTTGCTACCGTTTCATCAAGGCCCGTGAGTGCAAACGTTGCTCCTTTGCGGCTTTGCTCCTCCTCCTCTGTTTTGTTTGGTTGTCATGTCGTCACGTGACTCAGCGGCGCCAAGAACACACTTAAGCTGATGGACTGCAGAATCTTTTCAGGGAGGCAAAGAATATCCAGGTAGCCTATGTCGAAAGTAATATTTTAGTCGGATTAGATTATAGTGTGATGGCTCAAGCACAAAGCATCAAGCAGCCGATGGCAACGTACCAGGACTAACTGACATATCGCTTATCATTCCCCCTCCATTCAATTAAATTTTTCAATTAAATTTTATTTATATAGTGCTATATCATAACAGAGTTATCTCATAGTACTTGTTAATATAGAGCAAGTCCAAGCCAACTCTATATGTACAGACCCAACAATTCCACCATGAGCAAGCGCTAGGCGACAGTGGCAAGGAAACACTGCCTTTTAACAGGCAGAAACCTCGAGCAGAACCAAAAAAAAAATAATTGTGTAAGTTTAGTTATGGGGCACAGGCTGCTGTAATATACCGTGATCTCTTTGAGGTCCTTGTCCTGTAGATTCTGCAGGGGGTCAATAAAGTTCTGTTTGACGTTTATGTCGAGGGCGTCCTTCACATCTGCCATCTGCCTCATGGCCTCACCCATGTCCACCAGAGCACAGCCTACAGGACAGAGAGACAAAGACATCGTTAAAGTTGATCTGTGGTCTCTTTAGCAAGGCACTGCAACATAGAAATAATCTGAAGACATGCCATGTTTTAGTTCTGTCTTCACAGATGTGCTGTGTCTTTGTTTTTAAATACTACATTTTCAAACCCCACAAATTGGTGATTCTAAGTCTAAAATTTCATTATAGAAATATCTAATTTGCCTCTGTAATCAATTTCATTCACTTACTGTAAATATTTCAAATTTGCCCTTATTGCATAGGGGGATTTACATGTGCCCATGTAAACAGCCAAAATGTTCACAACTCAAAACTGTGCCAATACTGGATTTAGCAAGTATTATTTCATCAGCGACAGGAGATCACACAAAGGGACAATGAACAATGTACTGAAGTAGTGATTTCTTTCGCCAAAAGATTGTAAACATACCAGTGTGATAAATTTCCCATCCAAAGCCATAACTCACACTGTGAAACTCTGAACACACATCAAACTGATCACCTAAGAATTGATCATAGAGCCATAAAAGCCTACCAGGACTTAGATGGATGCTAAAAAGCTTTTAATGTGAAACATCTGGGCAGGAAGAGTGGAGTTGCTAGCAACTGAAAAACAAATGAAAAGCAAATGAGAACATTATTTTTGTTAAAAAGAGAAACAGAGCAGAGTGGTGATTTTGATGTGATTCTGTTGTACTGGATTTGGTGATAAAACATACTTGTGAAAATGTATAAAAAAATACATGTGGAGAAACAGAGAATAAAGGCCTCTTTCTTGTTTAAGCCGATTTGAAATGAACGGGTTTCAATGCAATGACATCAGTGGGATGTAGAAAACAAACCAGACTGATAGATCAACGTGAAATGTTGCTTTTATAATATTCATCATAAGAAGGAAGCCTCCTGGTTAGTGCCCTGAGATAACTTTGTTATGATTTGGTGCTATACATATTTAAATATATAAAACTGAATTGAAATGAGTTAGTTCAGACTGCAGGATTAGCTATTAGCGCCAGCAATCTGGTCAGATGCCTGGATTTTATGTGGTGCAAAGTACTGGAAGATGGTTCTACACAGAACCTGGTGCGGAGGAATGCTCGTTTTAAGGTAAGACAGCTCATTCTGTTACTGTGCGTTTAGAGCTGTTAAAGGAAGAAAAATGCACCTCACTTAGAATTTTTCATAGAATACAAACAAACAACTGTGCAGAGTCTCTTTCCAAGACCCTGTGCAGTTCATAAATAATACCTAATCCTTAAATCCTGTATTGTTTGTTAGGAGTGAAGTTTTGACTGTATACCCTGCAGTGGTCTGAGCCTCATGTGGCTCAAGCTCAAGCTTTAATTGGTGACTCGCATGGCAGCTAATAACTATATTATAATGCAACAAATACCCATAATTCATAAAATACTTAAAACAACCACGCAATTCATACACAATATTGCAGTATATGCTACAAACATGGGGCTGTCAAATCCTGCTCAGACATACACTAACTCACTGCAGTGTTGGCGGCCCTCTGGAGCCTGTGTGTGTGTCTGTATACGCACGCACGCACTATAACAATGCCTATCTAATCAAACAAAGTTGCAAACCAGATGGACAGATACAAAGTGCTATGACAAGTGAGGATGAAAATGAAGACTTGGAGCATAAAGCAACTAAAAATCAATACGAAGAGGGGACGCGCAGGCAGACAGAAAGATAC
This sequence comes from Gadopsis marmoratus, assembly GCA_036023855.1. Classification (NCBI taxonomy): domain Eukaryota; kingdom Metazoa; phylum Chordata; class Actinopteri; order Centrarchiformes; family Percichthyidae; genus Gadopsis; species Gadopsis marmoratus. The sequence goes on from JAVQJF010127925.1 coordinate 3,161, forward strand.
AAACCATACAAGCGGAGCGTAGGAAATTTCAAGAAAAATGGACAGACAAATTGTTATTTGTTTTCCAAGGATACAACCCTTTGTGTTTAATGTGTAACCAAACACGCTCCAGTTTGAAGGGAAGTAACTTGGAGTGCCATTTCCAAACCATGCATTCAGAATTCAAATAAATGTATCCACCTGGGAGTAATCTCAGGAACAGAATAATCGAGTCGCTTTGTGAGCAGCAAAGCATCGTCTTTAGAAAAACTGAGGCGTCTTTTCGGGTTGCGTGGAAGAAAGTCAAGGAATTGCATGCTTCTGCTCATCTCAGATTTAAGTTAAGCCTATTTTTAATTAGGATTGCATTGGCTGCATTACATATTGTATGTTGTGGTATGACAAATAGTAGGCAGATATGCTTAATGGTTGGCATGGCTTTTGGTGTTTCGTGGTAAAATGGCACAACACACCTGTCATATATGTAGTGTCAGGTATATTTAAAGAAAACAGTCACATTTTCATGCATGCTGACATTACAAATGTAAAATCCAGAGTGAATGTCTCAATGCTCTGCATTTGCACTGCAGGCAAACGGCAGGAATGTAACATATGCTAGCATTACTTTTTTCTTTGTTAATACTAACGTCACCTGTGTGAGGAGGGCTTCTGTGCTTAAAACAGTGCTGTTTAGGAAACGTATGAGTGAGGCGTACAAATTCACCTCGAAAAAGTATTTCTGGTTTCCAGCATGTGGCTTTATTTCTAAATACTTAGTCCACGCATAAGCTGTCATCACATGCAACAAGTTTTCTACCCCCGTGCGGTGCACCTTTGATTGCTTGTTAATGGGAAACCCACCTATAAACTCTCTGCAGCCCCGGCCACTATTACAGAAATTCTGGAATATGACAATTAGTACCAAAGACAGAGTCCTCTCCCAGTTCTTGGCCGTAGCGCAGCATGCAGTCTCCCAGCAGGCCTTCGGACTGAGGGTAGCCAGTGGTCTTCACCTGCCCTCGGATCTTAGACACTGTGTTCAGCATGTTCAGTTTGGCTCGAGAGGCTGCGGAGGAAAACAATCAATACACCACATACTGGATTCATTTTTTTTCACAAGACAGTGCTGTAGCGGTAGATGAAATAACAGGAAACGCTTAACAAAATAACATATGATACATCTTTTTTTTTTTTTTTTTACCTGGGTTAGGCTGCAGGTATTCGGTTGTTTTAGACAAGAGGTCTAGCACTGACTTGTTGGTCACCTCAATCTTCTATTCGGAGCAAGACAAGGATGTTTAAAAAAGAAGAGATATTGCAGTTATGTGTGAATATTTTCTCATTATATAGGATATTTAAGACATACAGTCAGTTAATGATTCAGTTGTCTAAGCTGGTTAAATATTACAATATTTTGAACAAATGTGAATGAAGATAGTTATGACCGATAAAAAAGAAGTGACTACAATATTTAACCTTAAATACATTACACACTTACACATTTATGTTTTAAAGCCAAAGTAATGGAACATAGTTTCTTATTTGGCACACATTATTATCATTTCAAAACATTTATTTTTACCAATTCCTTTTGTTACTCAACACGTTTAATTATAAATTCAATCAATCACTTACTCTTTGTTAAATTAATTAATATGTAATCAATTGCAATTATTACTAGTGTAATGGCACATTGCAGCCTCCATAAGTTCAAGCATGAAAGATTAAAAAATAAATATTAGTAGTAAGACACGCTGGAATTAAGTATACACCTGAGCATCAATATGTTTCTGTTTTTTAACATTTGCTGGAGTTCCTCATTGGTGCTGCTGTTATTTCTAAAGTGAGGCTTGTTTTGTTCTTGATATCCTTTATTGGACAGTCAAAATGATGCCACACCAGAGTTAAACCATATCTTGATTAGAACTAAATATTGAGAGCTTCGGTTGGATCCGATTATCTCCTACTATATTTACATAGTCAAATTGATCTGGTATTTATAGTGTTCAAACAATACATAACAGAAAAGACTATTAAGACTATGCACCACAACCCAAATACATTTTGCTAAATATTTGTGTTTTTCCATTTCTCAATCCATTATCTGCATATCCTTAGAGGGTCCTGGGGGGCTGGAGCTGACACCACCTGACATTGGGCAAGATGCGGGGGTGCACCCTGGACAAGTGGCCAGTCAATCACGGGGCTGACACATGGAGACAGACAACCATTCACGTTCACAGTCACACCTATGGCCAGTTTAGAGTCTCCAATTACCCTGCATGTCTTTGGACTGTGGGAGGAAGCGCTTTCTATACATCAACACAACAAACGTCTCTCTCCAACTCTGACTCATGTCTCCACCGTCATCTTCCTGCAACAACTCAACCTCTCGTGAGATTTCACAGCGAGACTTTTCCTTGAGGGTGACTTGTGTTTCTGATTAAGCAAAAAGGATCTTCCTCTTTAACAAATGGTTAATAACTTGGAATAACAGTCTGAGCCTGTCAGTGGCAAAAACAAGCACGTTTAGTGGACAAATTCTGATGGGCACAGTGGCCCACATTGCAGCTCGTTTCTACTAGACCAATTTCAAAAACGTTTGTACCTATTTGCAGAAAGCCAAACACCAATTTCAATCAAAACTCCAGCCAAGTAATTGTGTTGATGACTGCATAGTAATAGTCTTTTGTTCTGCTTGTTTGTTGGTGACACAAGCTGGAAAAACCCTGGCCGTGACCAGAGTCCGTTCACCTGACAAGTTAATGAGCCGAAGATGAGTTGAAAAGGACTTTCACTTAGGAATATGAAATCAAGCCAGCACTATCAAGTGTAACACTATACACCCCCGATAAGACCATGTTTACATAGACGCCAGTACTGAACTCACCCTCTCCATCTCCATGAAGTCCTCATCCAGCTTTGTCCCCTCTGCCCCACTGATCTTTTCACTGAGTAGCTGCAAAGAGAGAGGATTATGGAGGACTGACAGATACACTTCAGACACAAAGGGACAGGAGGAGGGTAGAAGAACATAATATTAACCTAAAGCTCGTGAGATGTGTAGGTGTGCTGTTGCTTTGTTCACCGAGTTTTAATGACGTGTTGTTTTGCTGTACTGAAGGCTTATTTCACTTTCTTACAACCTTACAACTCCATTGAAGGAAAATCTGCTAGAAACAGCTTTTTTCATTTGAATTTTTACTCAGATAACACAAACACATGTGCAAAATTAGAACGCTATTCATCATAAAAGTAAAATGACTGATTATTTTAAACACTGAAAAAGAATACAAAAACAACCCTTTTCTATAGAATCGAGAGAACATGTATTAATTAAATCCACTCCTGCATACAGGGAAAAAGATATTACTCCATGGCACACAATGAATGATGGGCAAGGAAACTCTTTGAGGTGTCAGATGTAATTAAGAACATTTGATCTTATCCAATCTTCCATGAACAAGCAATGCACTATTAGAAAGAGAAGATGACTCAGTCACTGATCAGTTTCTCTTTACACATTGTAATGAGTGTGAGAGATGTGCATCTAATTTAGGTTTTTTTAATAAACTGGTATTACAGTTTATTAGGAATGGGACTTTGACACCAGTCCCTGGCAGATTTAAAGAGGATTAGCATACTGTGTGCACAACTAACGCTACAACGAGTCAATCACAATCCAAACCAATTTTATTTTCAGTACCGTAGTTTAATAAATACAAGAACAAGTTATTTATTCAGACAACTTGGCAAATAAAGAGTAAGCCCTACTGCCCCTGTCCTAGCGCAGGTGGTGGGTGTGTGTGTGTCCAAGTAGAAATGCTGCGAGCAATAGGAGAGTTGTAGGAACAAAGTGGGTCAAATGAGTAAAATTAGCAGACTCAGGGTGGAGAAATGAGCCCATTCTGGCTGCCAGAGCCTTTCTAGGACAGTGGAGGGGTGGGGGTGTTAAGTACAGAGCTGGAGTCAAGACATGGTTAGCCAGAAACAGCAAGCACATAGCTCACACTAACACCACAAATTGTAATTTCTGTTCATGTATGGGACAAACAAGCAAGAAACACTGTGTTTTCGAGGTGTTTGCACGTGTATTTTTTGTATGTGGGACAGAGCCAGACAGGCTGCTTCCACCTACTTCCAAGTCTTTATGCTAAGCTAACTTAAACACATCCTGATTGCAGCTCTGTACTTACAGTAACACAAAGACATGAGACTTAAAAATCTACCTTCTCATCTCACTCTTGGACAGAGAGCAAATAAGCATATTGTTTTGTTATAATAGTGTCACAGGGTTAAAAATGCACTTTATTAATTCTTACTTCCAATTTGTATTTGTGAGTTTTGTTTAGCGTTTTATGATTCTGTTGAGCATTCGTGGATTCTTAACGAGTTTTTCATTTACAGTTGCCTGCAGAAATGACCTTGATGCACCACCTCCTGCTGCAGCTCTGAGTTTCCGTCGCCCTCGTCTTGCTGAGCGTAAGTTGCGTGGAAAAATGCTTCTGCACTATTTTATTGTTTTCTATCGAACCATTTAGGTTGCAACCTGTAATGCTTATTGATCACTGTTAATACTATTACCCAGCTTGTTGTTGTTTTGACCGCTAATATACATTTGTAGACATTTTCATTTAACTTTCTAGGCACCATTTGTATTATGGCAGGCTACCCTGTTTCATGTGACCAGTGTAGCGCTACAGAGATTTTATCCTCCGTTTCATAGTGTAAACTTTGTTATTTTGCATGTTTAGGAAAAGAGGCTTTGTAGTGAGTTTCAGATCATGCTTAATCTGTCCGGCTGCAGCTTTACTGTTCTGGTCGTTTTCAGAGAAGAAGCTGTAAAAAGCCACGGTCCACTCCCTGCTCAGCAGGAAACAGCAGACAGACACAGTTAGAGACTAGCTGGTGAACATAGTGGAGCGTTTAGCTGCTAAAGAGACAGACATTTCCCTCGGGAGGTGGCGGAGACCAAAAACAGAGCTAACAGCGGGGGAATATTCAGGTGACCACTTTGCTCTGTGTCTGCTGGATGTGGAAATAAGTTCACCATATCAACTTAAAAGGTGAAGATATGTCAATACTATGTTCACAGCTTCCTTCTGCTGCCCCCAAGTGCCCAAGTTTTTATTGCAGGTTTAAAAGGTTTTTTATGTAACAGAATACATTTTTGTTTAAAGACTAATTGGATGATCCAAGTGGAAATTGGTGCAGTCTGTGTTGTTTCCAGCCCATTCATCGCAGTGCCCTCTCCCTGCATAGTCTGATCCATGCGGGGGGTGGGGGCGCTTTAAAAGTATACATAGTCCACACAGTAGTAACACACGTTTGTTTTTGTTATTTTACAATACTAAAGTGGAATTATTTCAAATTGCAAGCATTTGCACATTTCAAAAGTAAATGCCTTTTGAATGCTCTTTTGTAGAATTGTTTTAAATGACATGATCCAGGGCCAGATGCATTAGTAGAAGCTGCAGCAGCAGATGACAGCTGGGGCAGCAAATGGCGCTGCCTTTAATCCACACTGAAGCCATCTAATCTACACATTAGAGCTGCAATTATCCTGAGCAGCGAACTGAGAGCGAATGCAAGGCTCGGCCATCACTCTGAAAATAAAACCGTTTCGATCGACAGGAGCTTCAACGTGGAGGGACTCTCCAGCGAGCTGCGATCTTCCCCAACAGGATGTTGCTTTTTTCTTTTAAGTCACAGATCAAGAAACCACCAGCACTTACAGTTATTTCTTTGACTGTGTGCCTGTGTCGCGGATCTCGTCTTCCTGCACTCTGAACACAGGGGGCCTGGGGGACAGAGGGGATGCACACACTGTGTGTTCCTTCCTTTGCAGAGTGCGCACACACACACACACACACTCTTACACAGCAGCACAAACCTTTGTCTTTTCGCTCACAGTGCTTAGTCTAAACAAACACAACGATGACCCGGCAGCCAAACAAAAACCCTAGAACAACAGTACACACTAGTTTGGAACATTTCCCTATCAGTTTCCATACTTTCCCAAGGGCTTTTTGTGGCTTGGTATGTGAAAGAATAAAACCCGTTTATTACAACAACTTCAAACAACTTTGGGCTAACGTTAGCGTCTCTGTCATGCTCTCCGTTGACGCTCCAGCAACCCCAGCCAAACCAGTTACCCAAAATAGCGGTATGTTTGCCAAACTCTTCACTTAGTCCTCCTCCACAAATCTTTTTCTCTTCTAACAAGAAAGCAAAACATTCTGTTAAAGAAAAAAAGAGCATGAGTCTGACATCTGTGTTGCTTGTCCAAGTATGTTTTGCAATAGTAACCATCCAAACAGGATTATGTTAGAATTAAATAACAGTCTGATATTCCATTTTCCGTATCACGCTGTACAACACTAAGGCTGCCTATCTCTGCCCCACAGTACAAGAAAACTGCTGTTTCTTTATTGCTACGTCTCTTACACGAATCATCAGCTGGTGGGGCTCCTGCTTTTGTCCGAACTCAAGTACGTTGTTTAAATTACAAATCTCACGTGGTAAATGTGCCACTGTTGCCATTGTAAACTGAACATGTGCCGAAAATATCAACCATGATTAAAAAGGTGTCCGATGGGGCAGAAACATGAGCAGTCAGATAATCAGACAGGTTGAAAACAAACCTCCAGGTTGGCCAAACCTATTTGGAAGAGAAACCAAGGCGAAAGGAGCAAGCAAGCGCAAGCCAGTTAATATTACTTACTAGTCCAACAGCAGAAGGCCAGCTCACAGTCTGTCCTGCAGCCCTTTATTTCACCAAGCTCTGACCAATGGCCAAACGCCTGTGCTAGTGTCCAAAATGTTGAATTTCTACAGCCTTTTGCAAGCCACTAAGAAAATGGAGGGCAATTTTACAGCTGAAGACAAGGTGAAGATGTTCGTAGAACACTGAGCTGATGTCATACTTCAAAGTAGCATTATGAGATACCACAATACAACATAGCTAAAGATCTAATAAAGCCTTGAAGTGCTTTATATACTGTGACTACATTCTATATTATATTGGATATACAAGATGCGGTATGTGGTCAAAGGTGTGTATTTACTGGCTATTTTACTACCGGACTGAATCATGCTCAACCGGGCGGAACACAGGACCACTACTATCCATCTTCTCAACTGCAGTTTGGAATGTAATCACTTCAGTCCAACTCCTCTGGAAGACCAGTGGAGCTCCAGGCTGTGTTCCAGCAGAGGTCAGGAACTACCATCACACCACTGTTTATATCTCTTTCAGCTGGCTGCCTCTTTAACAAATGGTGATGCTGACTCCCACATCAACAACCGATCATTCCTGCTGGAGAAACGGCCTGAACAGAAGTGAAGCACGAGGGGTGAAGTTGGGAATCACCAAGAGACTTGATAATGCCCGATTATCAGACTGAACTGCCATGTTGTTTAAACCCCATTGTTAGCCGTTTTCATATTTTGCCCTAACCAATCAGTAACGAGTGATGTACTGTATATAAGTGGTATATTCTTTAAATTCTTGATTTAACAAAGATACATATGTATTCTATAAAATCTAACTGTCCAGTCAGTTGTTATACATGGCCAATTATGTGCTGCACGGTGGTTAGGACGGTCTTCAACTGCCTGTGTGAAGTCTGCACGTTCTCTGCATGTGGTTTCGTACCACAGTCCAAAGACACGCAGGCTATGACTTGATACGCTAACGTTAAGTACACGACCTACTGAAGCGTGGCTATAAGCGCTGAGTCGTAATGCTAATGCAGTGAGAGAGAGCATACATTTTTATGTGACAAAGAGAAAGCTCCCTGCGTCAAGATCGCGCACATTACAATTTGCCTCACGGGCCAGCAACAACTGTTGCCGAGGCGTTTGTTCATGGTAATGCAGAGATAGTGTGCAGATGGGCAGGTGGTGCTAGTGGCTTGTAAAAGCCCAATATAACTAAGACACAATCCATCCCTATTATGTTCTATGCGGTCCATAGCTATTATGCTCTGTTATGTAGGATTTTTTTGGTTCTTTTACAACTATTAACACCCAGGAAAAACATGTGTAAATCAGACTTTTAGCCTTGGCACGGCGGAGACGTGAAAATTCAAATGTTTTGTATCAAAACTATTCATACCACCAGCAGTTAACCTTGTTCTGAAAAACAATGTGGCTTTTTACCGTGTAATAATCGCTTTCTGTGTAAAAGTACTTGTGACAAAACCAACAGTGTGAAAAAATATATTGACGCATATATATTGAAAAAAGAAATCCCCCCAAAGTCTAAAGGCCTTTACAACCAACCTGCTTTAGTTTTGTTTTAGTGCATTTGCTGCGTCCAAAAAGCTGCAATATACAGTTCACTGTTCAGTTTGTTACATGTGATTCAATCCAAAGCGATCATGGTGTGAAGTCATTTTTACTAATAGTATTGTGATAATACCGTTTACCGTGACATTTTTGTCTACAAATATCATAGCAAGTTTGAAACCAGCACGCTCGTAGTTAACTGCTGGTATTTTTTGGTGAAAACAATACAAATCATACCCTAAATTATACCTACTAGGTTTATAATTAGTCCGTAAACTATTATTGCTGACAGTATACAGCCGTATATGGTTCACTTGGCTTTATAAGAGGACTTCCAGTAAAAGCAGAGGCTTGTATATGCAAATACACTGATATCGAAGAAGTAAAGCTGTGTGTTCAAGTTGGCTGGAGCATGAAAAAGTATTAATTCAATCGCAAAAATGTTTTAATTCATCATTAAGTCCTAAACTTCATATATAATTTAATATTGAGATAAAGTAATTTATTCCTCAAAAACTAATTAAAAAATTTGACAGTGAAATCGTCTTAACCTCTGAGATTTGATTTTAAATTTTAAGGTTAATAAGAAAGTCTGGATTTAAAGGCAGCAAGGTTAATTCAATTATTCAGAGTTTGCAGGGTCTTAATATTGGTTCACACTAATTAACACAACGCAGAGGTAATGTTCAGCACAATCTTTTCCCTCAGCCTCACAGAGTGGTGGATCTTGTGGGAAATGAGTCTGGACAAGTTATGTGGCCCTACAGGTTGGCTGGACTGTGTGCCTGCAGGGCTCGGACAAAGGAGAAGAATGCTGAAGGCCATAAGAAAGCGAAAAACAAGCGTGTGATTCTCTGCCTGTTCGTTGACTCATTGTCAGCCTGATGCAGATCACACTCTCCCCTCAGCTAGGATATGCTACTGATGGGGAGGGGTCAAACCGCACGGCCTGCTGGAGTAAACAGCAGTTTCCCTTCGGAACAATGTGGACTCTCTCGAGGAGCTGAATCACCGACCTACACACACGTACACAGGAATTCTGTGTTAGCAGAACCACATTGTTTCACTGTGTCTCCCAAAGGATCCGTGTTGCAGAGGCAAACAGGAGGGGACAGAACAGCACTGACTCTACAACACGGGGGTGTGTAGTGGAAATCAAAACTGCTGTAACTTTGTACCATTTTTTACTGTAAGGCTTGACAGAGGAATCAGACATTTATTATTAGAATTACAAAACTGAGTTCTCCAAGCATGGGGCTGTGGCTCTGGACGTAGGGCGGGTCATCCACTGATGACCTCCTGTCCACACGTCGAAGTGTCCTTGGGCAAAAACACCCCAAATTGCTCCCGACGGTAAGGCAAGCGCCCTGCGTGGCAGCTGCCATGGCGTGTGTGTGTGAATGGGTGAATGAGAGGTAAAATTGTAAAACGCTTTGGACAAAAGCGATATATGAACACTTATCTATGCTCAATAACACACAGTACAGTGTTGCCAAAGCAGGGCTCAGGGATCAGGGCCCACGCAGGGTCCATGATAGGGCTACATGGATTCCCCAGCTGGAGAAGGCTGACGATTCTAACCAGCATTTTCTCAGCATATACAGACAGAATTCAATACTACACAAACGAAAGCAAAACGCTTCCCTCCCAGATGTGTCGCTGGTACAAAACCTGAGACTACGGGTTTTGTGTGTCCAGCCGACAGGTCTGTAAACTGAAAAGCTTGAGATGTCCTTGGCTAGATAACATTGTGAAAAGAACCTTTCATTTAGCATTTACTGTACACACACAGTTATCTACACAACAACACTCTGTGTGTGTGTGTGTGTGTGTGTGTGTGTGGAGGGGGGGGTTGTTGAGCTGTGGGTGGAAGTTGTGTGCAGGAAGGAAGAGGCAGCAGGCAGTCTAGCAGACACTGTTATGTTTATGTTTCCCTTTTAAGTCAGGCGTATCGAACCCCAAACTACAGACTCATACAGCACTGCTCTGTTTTAAGAACTCAAAGCTGCTCAGCTGTTGCAGGAGAATCATGCCCTGATAAGTGACTGTAAAGGGCTTAACAAGGTTTTCTTCTGAAAACGGCCAATCAGAAGATTTACAAGAAAATTAATCTCAACTCATCACTCCGGATGGCGTGACATTATTGGATTAATCCTCCTTCGTCATGCCTCTCCTTCGTCATGCCTGGGTTAAACCAGCCATCCCAGGTAATTGCCTCACTAGAGGCCTGTCCAGAGGAGGGACACACTTGTCCGTTACCATCAGTGCTGTCGTTAGCCGACGAGCTCTGGCCAGATCTAATAGGAATTATTATTCCTTCAGTCAGGCCGCAGTGGGACGTGAAATCAAAATGACAGCTGGTAAACTAGAAAGCATGACGCCACTCATATTTCAGATTTCTCCTCCCCGAGTTTCTCTGTTGTTTATTCAGAGAGTCAAACTGGATAAAGTGCCGCTGTGAAAGAAGAATGGCAGCCGCGTTACGCCACTGCTTTTTACGCCGTTCTCCCCGGGTTCCGACTCTGTTGTTGGAAGCCCGCCTCAGCCTGCATTTTGTGCCAGCTGCAATCTCATTTTCATAAATTCACTTTTGAGTCCAAATAGTAAATACTTCTGCAAAGGTTTCACACAAATGTTTTTTTTGAGCGTGACAAAGGCATCTTTGAGACGCTACTGATATCATAATTCAGACTTTTGGAAATCCTCCAAGAGGACACCCTGTTTGTGTATATCCATGTACCAGCTGTTGTTCAGCTGGAAGCCTCTCATTTTCTACAAACATAAATTGGTTGATCCGCATCCCACCGAAGCCACACACAATAATGATGAGCTGCTGAAATGTTAACGAGATAAAAGGGTGCCTGCCAGACCTCCAGGCGACCGTGGCGCAGTCCCTCCATCACCCAGTCATTAAAGATGGATGGATTCTTTTCACAGAGGTGCCAGCTCTCTCTCTATTTAGTGGCACTTCCTGTAGCAGGCTGCAAGCGTACACAGGTCAATGTGATAACATGTTGCTACTGCAGAGAAAAGATAATTGATGTTGGTAATTGATGTTACCCTGACCTGTGAGGAGGACATGGTAAATGGACTTCACTTATACACCCCTTTTTCAACCATAACTGTTCCCAAAGTGCTTCTACAGATCAGTCTCATTCACACACCGATAGCGACATAGCTGCCGTGTTGGCCTCCACCGGGAGCAACTTAGGGTTCAGCGTCTTGCCCAGAGACACTTCGACATGACATCGAACCACCAACCCTGGGATAAATGAGCCACAGCCGACATGAGGCAGCACTAGACTGTTCTAGTCCTAGAACTGTTCCCTAGACTGTTCCACTGATGGGGAGTTTGGTTTTTTAATTGATTAAAAGATTTAGTGTGTTCAGAATCCAGAGCGATTCCCTTTGAAACTTTCTGAAACAGACAATCCAAAAAGCACACCCACTTTACGCAGTGAGCGAGTGGCCAGGTGTGTAAGTAGAAAAGATTTGAACATCTTTCTCTGTTTTTATTCTTTACACAACTACCTCTGTCCCTTTTAGCGTATACAACTGAGAACAAACCCACGATTGCCGTGGGATGGTTTTGGAATCGGTAAGGCCTACAGGTATTGTACTGGCGAGCAGCCGAGGTCAAATCGAATCTTTCCAAATGTGATGACACCAGCACTGTTCGAAGGTGGGGGGAAAAGTTGATATTGGAGCTAAACCTGTTGGAGTCCAACAGGTTCACTATCAGCTTCACCAATGAAACACCATACTGACCCATCGGTAAGCCAAGCTAGTAATGTTGTGTTTTTATATTACAAAGATGGAGGACAGTAGCGAGCAAAGCCGACCACGACACCGAAGTGTCTGAGAAGCAGAGTAGACGTATTTTGGGTTCTGCACTGTAGATGGCAAAGTAACTAAAACATAAGGCTGTTTGTGGGCTTTGTACAAGTCAGCTGCCTTTATTTTTATTTTATTTTACCATGAATCTATTAAAAAGACTACATAAGAAGGACTATATCAGCTAAAACCTGCTACTAAATGCATAAACGCTTGCTGAACCGTGGTACCACAAGAGCAGCCAACTCTAAATCTATCTTCCAAGACCTCAAACTTCAAATTCCAACTCAAAATAGCCACCTCCATTCCAACTTCCGAGGCCTCTGGTTTTGTTTCGCAGATTTATCAGAAGCTGCAGACAGACGAAGTGGAACTGTCTTTGTAGTGAATCATTCAATGGCGAAGAGCGCACCTGCCAAAGTGGATACTTTTATTTCAGGTTTACAAGCGTGTCCCACTCTCGTGAAGTGGAAATCACAATGGAGGACAGAGAAATGGGATGAATGCAGGTTTTTATGATACCGCCTGCCGTTCCTGCGCGCGAGACGTCAGGATGATCAGTGATCAAGCTCCACCAACAATGTGTTCCACCTGCACTGTGGACTTTGGACAGTAAACTGAGCTGTAGATCCAAAACAGCAACGGTGCCGTTATCACGCCATAGAGGCCGGGCAGATTATATCTATGTCTTCTGCATGTGTCACCTGAGTTTCAGACACCAGAAACTAACGTGTTTACGCCTTCTCACATTCACACTCAATTCTCATTACTGCTCTTTTTATTTACTTACAATGGCTGTTCATATCATAAATGCAACCACTGCCCAATTTACAGTACACAAGGTGACCCAAAAGATAGTAGATAATAATGAAACACAAGTGGGGCTATTTTAATTTCATTCTATTGTTGTACCCTGTTACCCTCACATACACTCAAACTGTGAAAATCTAAATCTAATGACAAATTCTGTCCTGGTCCCAGACCTCTACATCGCCACCCATATCTCTGGTTTTTTTCAGTGATTCAAATAGGTTGGGTTTCCTGCTCATCGATTCCTGTAAGTTCACGTGGAGAAATAAAAACTCTTAAAATCGCCACACTTCTTCGATCACCACGACAAAACGCAAAGTTTAGCTGCTCTGTACAACTGCTGCCGTGGGAATTGGAAAGATTTCAACTCCATGCGGCTTCTTCCTCTTCCCACTTTGTTTCACACTAACAAAACAAAAGCGAATTTGGACGTTTTCAGCTGTTGTGTGACTTTTGATCCCCGTTGTTTGCTGTGCCGTTTGTTAATGGCTTCTCAGAAATTTGCACAGGGTGTAGTTTCACGTGAAGTCGGGCTTTAGGCCAAAGAACAAGTCATTTGTATTTGGTGTGGATCCAGAAATGTTTTAGAGGCTTTCTGAAAGGCCCTGTGTGTAGCATTTCTACAAAGTGTTGTCCTTAGCTTCAGCTCGCTGTCATCAGCACACATTTCAGAATTCTGAGCTCAGTCGTTGTATGATTTTTGCCACAATGCTCCATGGGAGTTGGAGTTGACTTTTTTCATTATGTGTATGCTGTATGTAGGCTTTACGCGCATGTTACTTTGACTTTTTATGAAAATACAGATATTTCTAACACAGTTCATCAATGGAATTAATGCACAACAGTTTTGAACATTCTCTGGCGTCTGGGTGTGGGGGTTTGCTGCTCATCTGTCATTGTAAACTAAATATATTTGGATCTTTGACTGTTGGCGACACAAATCAAGACATGTGAAAATGTCATCTTGGGCTCTAGGGAATTGTGATTGGCATTTTTTTTTAAATTTTTCTATGATATTTTGAAACTAAAGGATTGCTTGCTGGTGAAGCTAAAGAATAACCAACAGATGAAACAATAATGAAAACAATTGTTAGTCACAGCCATAACTTATGCGTCATACAGTTCAGTCAATTAGTATTAACAAGTGTTAATTGTCCATCATGTTGACTTAAAATGGCCAGAGATCATATTCCACTGCGTTCCCCTTGCACCTTTTCCAATAACAGTGGAAAATGATTCAGATATGGATACAATAAACAGGAAGTGACAGCGTTTCCCTTTCCAGTTATCTTCTGCAGGTTGCGAGAGATCTGGTCTCAGCCTCATTTCCACTTCAGGAAGCAGGTGAAATACCAAAAAATATTTACACCTCGTTGTAAAAACTGATACTTTCTTTGCTTTTGTGCAGAGGTGGTGACTCCGACTGACACAGTCTGGCTGTTCGTTTCAAACATTTGCTCGCCGTGTTTCCAGCAGCAGGAAACCACAGCCATGGCTGCTCATCACTGCATGACTCAGAACAACAGCAGCGAGATCAAACAGGTGCCAGGAACAAAAAACAGGTCGAAAATACTGTAAGGGGGGGCGGGTTATTACATGTGAAATCAATGCCAACTAAAGGAAAAGCCTGTATTTCATGTCTCATGTGTGCGATGAATAAAAACAAGTTGGCAGTGGACAACATCCCTGCGTTAGAGACCTGACCTCCATGTTACGTCATGAAACAGGCTGTGAAAGAGGAACTGCACGTCTAGTTCAATGTTCAGTCACACTGATCAAAGTGTGGAGGAGATTACACAATAACGAGCGCAGGCAAACCGTAAGTGGCAGGTCGACCTTTAGCTTGGAATAACTACCACCAGTAATCACAGAAATAATTACAGTCATATTCCCCTGCAGAAGCCCAGATGCCCAACGTGAGGTTCCCTCTCTGTTGTGAGGGGACAGGACGTGTGACACTCTGAATTAGACAATAAATCTCTAACGTGAGTCCTCATCTGTGATTCGCCCAGATGCTGCTCTAAGGTCGTCGCTCTATCTAGTCGGATAACTGGTGCTACTTGGTATGGGAATTTCAGTGGTTTTGGCCCTGACTTGTGTCTCCCAGGCAAGCTATGTTTGCCTGTATGCCCCTTAGAAACATTTAGGTTCAAAAGTGACAATGCATAAGCATAATATCATCCTAAAATATTCACTGTCAACTCCATAAAAGCTAAGGCTTCACAGTGCTCCTTAATAACTCCTAAACAGACGTTCATCTTTTAGAACTTCCCCCTTTATATGCTGTATTTTTGCGATTAAATTTGATATGACTCCCATGTCCCGTCTTGATGGGAAGCTGAAATCTTTAGGTGACTTATTGTCATGTTATGTAGCCAAAAAGACAGGTCCAGCCCTGCACACTACTCCGTTCAACTGCAAGGCATGAAATGGAAATTAAAAATGCACAATTTAATATTTAACTGGACCAAGCTCTGAGGAATGCAATGCTGTGTTCTCTCAGGCAGACCAGGGCCACTTAAAAGTATCTTCTCTAGGTAATAAACAGTATTTGAGGCGTTAGTTTGGTGCACAATAAAGCTTTAGAAAATGTCCCATTCTCAGGATCCATCAGGATGACAATTTGAATGCAGCATATTAATAAAACAAACAAACCAAGAGCTAATCTGTAGGGTCGACGGTGGGTTTCCAGATTGCATTTTGGCCAACGCAGGCAACAGACGGGTCGATACCACTCTGCCTACAAACACACAGCCAGAATGCTTAAGATACCAAACTCTTGCCCCCAAGTTCCACGTTCTTGAGCAGATATCTTGGTTTATAGAGATTAGGGAACACCTGACAGATGGACGACAAAGCCTGTGAGCAAAACAAAGCGATCCATTTCCACCTGTGGGCTCGCTTCCTTCACCCGCACAAAGGTTCTTTGGATACTTCTGTGCCATTAACAGCCACTGCTCATTTTGACGAACGGGTGATCCTCCCGGCAGCGTTCCGTTTCCATCCACATGTCATCCAAATGTTAGATCTGGCTCACAGTTACTCACAGCCACCCACCGTGGTGTATTTTGGTGGCGGGAGGCTGGGAGAAGAACCAGGCCAATCGGCTCCAAATGGATTTTTATGACTTTTAGCTTCACAGTGCAGTGAAAAGTACCTGCAGGCTTAACCGAGGGAACAGTCGGGTTCAACATCTGCTTGTGAAGTTATTGTAAGAAGGCCTGTTGTGTCGCCCTGCGGGCGTGACAGGTCTGAAACACACTGCTGGTGTGCAGAGGACTTTTGGTTCTCGTGTGAAAACAGTGAGACAGTAATGGTGACATCTGGACAGAACATAAAGAGCAATGAATCTTAATGGCTGCTTTAACGCTGCCTCAAATGTAGAGATCGCTCCCACGGAGTTCCACCAGACCAAGACAGACAGATGTTGATGTAGACAGGTCAAAAAACAAAACAAAACATCAGCATAAAAAAACAAATACTGAGCACTGGTATGTTCACTCTGCTTATAGCTAGCACTTCCTGACATCCTGTTGTTGCCAGGTTCTCCCACCGACGCCAGCCCGTGAGTAACAACGCCGACGTGTCCACGGGGCTTCACTGCCACGCAGCGGCTCTTAAACGGCGTCAAACAGCGAGCGTGTGCTCGCCTGTACGCGAGAGTGCGCTCCATCGTCGGATTTCTCAACGGAGCTCGGCGCGTGTGACCCCGTTTACCGTTAGCCGCGAACGCGGACCCGCGGACCCGGCAGCGTGTTGCGAGCAATAACAGGCGCCTCCGTACCTGGCTGGCTTTGTGGAACTGCTTCTTCAGCCCGGCCACAGACATCTTCCAACGGCGTGCGAACGCGTCACCTCGGGGGGGGGGGGGGGGTGGATGTTCCGTAGGACACTGACTAAAACTGGGAGAACCTTCGCTGAAGAGACAGAGCCTGAGGCGACTTCCACCGCTGCTCCGCGCTCAACGCTGCGCCGAGACCCGTGGGCGAGTCAAGCTCCGACAGCAAAGGTCGACAGAGGCGGAAATAGTTTCACCTAAAAAATAAAAGTGTCAAGCTGAACTCTGAGCCTTAACGCTTTGTGTTTCACGCGTTGTTGTCACAATGTGACGTTTCTCAGTATTAATGCTATTGATACTTGGTTTTCTGACCAGTCCACTTTTTCTAGGCTGATTTTCATTCATCTCCCATCACAGATCTCTTCCTTGAAATGTCAAATAGGGAAAACGCTCACAGTGCTGATGTATCCATTTTTCTCAAAAGGTTTTAGAAAAAGTGGTTTTTGCCATCACAGTTTCAACGCAACTTTTAGATTTTATGTGTCCTAATAACATCTTTGAGAAATTCCAGTCTGGTTTTAGAGCTTTACATAGCACAGAACCGGCACTCCTTAAAGTAACAAATGATCTCCTTTTAGCAGCGGATGGGGGGGAGGGCACAATTTTAACACTTTTGAATGCTGCTTTTGACACAGTAGATCTGCCATTTCAATTGACCGTCTCGAAAACTGGGTTGGCATTAAGGACACAGCACTCTGTTTTTTAGAAAGAACCTACATCATAGGTAATTGCTCATCGCCTACAACTCATATTACCTGTGGTGTTCCGCAAGGTTCAATTTTAGGTGCAATTTTATTCTCTATCTACATGCTTCCACTTGGGCAAATCATCCATCATCATAACGTTTCTTTTCATTGCTACGCAGACAACAAACAGATATACCTTCCCCTGAGACCCGGTGACTAAAATAGCCAAGCCGAAATAGACTGTCTCAATGATGTCAACTGTTGGATGGCACAACATTTTCTTCAGCTAAATAAATCAAATCAGAAATCATATTGATCAATCCCCCAAAACCTGTCAGCCTCGTTGAGAAACTGTGATGGCAAATTGTAACCAGATAATCTGTTTTTGAATTGTATTCTGTTTATGCTTTATCATGTATTGCATTTTTGTTGTGTAAGAAACTGATCTGAGCAGACGTGCTCTAAGAATGAACTTTTCTGTATGAGGTAGTGACCAGACTGGGGTAGTGCAACAGGAAAACATCTGGTGTCCTGTTGAACTGCCTGAGCTGCAGTTGACCTCTCTGTTCTACCACCTGTTCTGTTTCTCTTTAAGTCTGGCAGTTATTTTCTTCTTGTCACATAGATAAGTAGTTATTTCCACATTGACTGTTGCGTTATCTTGTCTTGTAACTGTTGCACCCAGGGAGGGGCTGCGGTTTCTGTTGCTATAAGTAACGACTCCATACTGCCATTCTTTGTACTCTCTCACAGACGGCTTAGGCTCTCTGTCGACGGTATGAAGCTTCTAATAAAACCATACATATTTGACAGATTCAACAAAGAAAATCCACAACCCAACACTGTGGTACATTATCACCTAATGTGAAACCGGTTGCCAGAAATCTGGGAATTCATCTTGATTCAGGTCTAAGTTTTGCACCACAGATCAAAACAGTTGTTAAGTCCTGCTTTTATCAAATAAGAACCATTTCCAAAATCAAATCGATGCTTTCACACTCTGACCTGGATAAAATCATTCATGCACTCGTTTTCTCGAGACTCGACTGCTGTAACTCCCTCCTTTCTGGCATAAATCAAAAATGACTTTCCCGCCTCCAACTAGTTCAGAAGGCAGCAGCTCGGCTTCTTATTGATTTTAATAGATGACATCTCATCACCCCGATCCTGGCATCTCTCCATTGGCTCCCTGTTTGATTCAGAATTGATTTTTTAAGATTTTACTGATCACTTATAAGGCACGCCTGGGTCTGGCACCAAGCTATATAGCTGAAATGCTGACCCCATACGAGGCAGTTTGCAGCCTTAGATCCTCAGGTGGGGTTCCAGAGTTGCTCTGGAACGACCCGCCTGAGGAGATAAGGCTCGCAGAGTCAGTAATCTCTTTTAAATCACATCTTAAAACACATTTTTATAGACTTGCTTTCATGTGATGTCGTCCTTATATGGTCATTATATCATTCTTATATTGTTTTGTTTTACCATTGTCTTTTATGAGTTTAAT
Organism: Gadopsis marmoratus; assembly: GCA_036023855.1. Taxonomy (NCBI): domain Eukaryota; kingdom Metazoa; phylum Chordata; class Actinopteri; order Centrarchiformes; family Percichthyidae; genus Gadopsis; species Gadopsis marmoratus. The sequence continues at coordinate 22,104 of JAVQJF010127925.1, forward strand.
TATTTTTATTTCTATTACTCTTTTTTCCTGTTATCTTGTTTTTTGTTTTCTGTTTTCTGTGTGTCATGTCTATCATTTGCTTTGTCTGTCAAAGCACTTTGTAAAACTCTTTTTAAAAGGTGCTATATAAGTAAAGTTATTATATTATTATCCAAAAGAAAGCTCAAATGCCTTCCATGGGACTATAGCTGATACATACATATAAGTGTTCAATATCACCTTAACCCTCTCCTACAGGCTACAATTCTTTGACTCTCTAAACTAATTGTTGTCATAAGTAAACTCATTCTTTACATTTATTTCATTTAAGTGTAACAGCAAGGACAGAAAACAGACTCATTATATAGGCCTGACATATGTATCTCATGAGTTAAAAGGTCGTGAGCATAGACTGTATAACAGACAGACAGATGGAATATTTGTCTTTATATGCAGTCAGTTGCGGTTTTATTTCGAAAGATCAAACAGGAAGTGGGGTTTACGCGCGCTTGCGGACTTTGCTGAGTGGTGGAGGAGGAGAGGGTTTCCTGAATCGCAGAGATGTCGCTACATCTCAACCCCCATTGGCTGACACCTGCTCGCGCGGAGGAACCCGCGGCGGAGACAAATGGTGATTTCAAATACGTCGGAAGTATCTGGACAATAAAAATACATAAAAAAATAACTGATGGCAAAAGAACACAAATAGTTAAGTGACCTCTACAGCTAATAAAGACATCGTTAATAGAAATAACTGCAGTTCACTTTTCACCGTTGTGGTCATTTGAAAATGTAACATCAGGTATTAATACCTTAACTAATATAGACCCATTCGATCCCTGTGCAAACGTCAACTAAGCTCAATAGCTCTGAAATGTCACTTTTGGGCTTCTCTGGAACCCGCGAACCCTTATATATGGCTAAAGGAATTCAAACGGACAGAAAAAAAGCAAAGTGTCATGTCAGGAAGCACATTGCTGCCATCTAGTGTTACCAGGAACAACATACAGGTGTTACATTACACTTGAAGTAGGAAGTGTGTTAAGTCTTCCAGCAATGAGTCTCTTTCGCAGAAGGTATTTTGACATGTGAGACTAGGAAGCAAATAGAAATCAATGATGGCTGAATTCCGTATGGCTGCTTCAGTTTCGGGGCGCTGGCTCACTGGCACACTGCCGTGGCTTGTTGGGACACTTGAACAGAAAAGAGCCATGTTAATGTCATCCATTGCCTCCAAGATTCCATTGGATCTAGCAAACTAATTTAGCACATCTTGCTTGGAAATATTGAGTATTTCCTCCGGTTCTTTGCATTTGTCTATAATTTAGATATGGACATTACACACACTGAGAACTTATTCTCAATATTCTTCTATATGAATATTGGTCACTTTTGTCCATTACCTCTGGAGGCATTACACCTAATAAGTCAAATATCATATAATATAAAATCTGGACACATAGAAATAATACATTCTATTTATATCACACCAATTCCACATGATTTTAATATTTCACACGACCAGAATATGCAGGCAAAGGTTGCATAGATCGCCTCCTATACTTGGAAGGTGCAAACTAATCATATTTAGTGTCAAATATCCTCTTATTGCTGAGTGTCAATTGCAATTTCCAATTGTTTCTCCCATCTTGGCTTTGGAACCATTTTGGAGCAGTTCTCTAAAAAATGTATTGTAGAAATTCATTTTTCCACATTTACTGCATTCTAATTGTTTAGGAGAAAGGAGGGAGACTGCAACATATATAGCATGTTATCCTTTTTTCAGATTAACATCATAGAATGAGCAGATAAAGTTATTTAAATAATTTGACAGGCTCTTTCTCTTTTTGGTGAATCGTTACTAAACACAAAGAAATATTCCAGTCTTGGATGGATATGGTTAAGGTTTGGAGTGTAGTCCTTCTCACTGGAGTGCAAAGTTCAGACGTCAGTACCACTCTTACATAATAGAAAGTCTGTGTCACAGTGGGCAACAGAAGGACCCAAATGCACATGAACAGAGTGGTGCAGTTCACTGATTGTAATACAAGGAGCTTGCAGGCAGGTTCAGGTAACCAAAACGCAAAGCAGCAATCATAAGATAAGACAGCATCTAAGCAACAAAGCACATGCCAATAGGCTGAACCAACAAAAGCACAAAAGATCTGGACCTGTATAAGTAGTGAGTGGCTGATGAGGGAAGTGAGAACAGGTGAGTAGGTGGACGAGGAAGTCTGGTGATAAAGTCCGAGGGCATCTGGTGGACGGCTTGAGAATAAGGCTGGTGATGAGTGTGTGGCTGCAGGGAGGGTTCCATTCCGGTTAGCGCACCTAATTAAGAACGGTTCGGAGCATTTTAAACAAAAAAAAAAATTGGTTCAGAACCCGAAAGTTGGCTCCCAGTTGAAACCAAAAAAAATAACAGGTTTTCCTTTACCTAAAGTGTGAACCGTGATGACATCGGTGGGCGTGTCATATTCTACAGGTTGGAACGAGAGGATGGATCAAAATACCCTGCTGCTATCAAAAACTCCTTACTTGATGCCAACATATAATCAATAATGACTGTGATCTATTTGCTTGATTTTGTTTTAAGAGAACGTTATACAACAATGTAACAGTGAAAGAGAGGACAGGCTTGGTGAGGGGTTTGTACACAGCTATTAAAATGTCAAAAACTGTTCCTGAGTTTTCTCAGTAAAAAGAGGGGCTCCTGGGCCTTGTTTTGTTACAGACGACATGAAATGGCCTGACACTAGTTTATATGTCTGTTTCAATGTAATGCCAAGCATCTAAAGGCCCCACATGATCCGCAACCTGCCCCTTCAGGGCCGGGGGTTCAAAAGGTGGGTGGGCAGCTTGAGGCCGAATGTCAGCCTCCCCCGCAACAGGTTTAAAAACAGCCTTAGGGCCATGTCGTGTCTGCCTTCCTTGACTTTAAGATTTTAAGGTCATGTTACTAAAAATGTATCGTACTTCCATTGTGTTCTGTGCCACATGCAGTGTCTTGTACATAATGCTGTCTTTAAATGTTACAATGCATATTCAAATTGCATAAGTGCAGCATCAACATTTCATCTAATGGCCACCGTGCTATGAGGCGTGGTGGAGGGATTGTTGAAGCTGGTTTTCTGCACCACCAGGGGGCAGTACAGGCCTGCAGAGCAGCAGATATTGGATGGAGCAGCAGCAGTACCAGCAGCTGGGGGATGCCTGCTGTGGTGAAGTTGGACAATTAGATTTTATTTTGAGTGCACGGTTGAGTAAAGCCGGCAGGATATTAGTCTGGTTCTAGGATCGTCAGCTGATGGAAATTGTATCTGTGAAATGAAAGTTTTCTAGCGTCTTTCTTCTTCTCGCACACAAAACATCCCTCAAATAACAGCGGATGTAATAACTGTGTAGAGGATATAGTGAATTTCTTTCACAGCAGGACATGTTGGGACACACAAATGACTTTGATGTACAAGTTAGGGTCCAGAGAAGGAAAAAAAAAACCTGCCCTGTCAAACTGAAACTTTCTCCTAAGCCTGTCTCCTCTCCTACCCCCTCCCTCCTTCCCTCTGCTTTTACTCCTCTGCACCTCCTCTTCTTTCCTCAGCCTGCAGCATATTTGGGAGAACAAAAGTCATCTGCTGTCCATCTGGCTGCTGTGCTGGGCAGTAATACCCCCCCCCCCCCAATATTCCTCAGCTTCCCAAGCACCCATGGACAATCCATTCTCTCCGCCCTTCTCTGCCTTACCCTCC
>JAVQJF010127929.1:0-23194 GCA_036023855.1 Gadopsis marmoratus
GCCCCCCCCCCCCCCCCGGCTTTGCTGCTTCTTCCTGCGGAAAACAGCGTCCTCGTGAGACAGCAGTGGTGGCGCTGGTAGAAAATGTCCGAGCACGGCGGCGTAAACAAACGCACAGACAGCTCTCTGTCTTTCTCTGTGAAGTGATAATGTGTTCCCCACGCTGTTTTTGTTCTCATGCTAATGAAGTGGACCGCATCGGTAATCACTTTCAAACCCTCAGCCGGGGAAAAAGTAGAAACGGCAAAACAAAGGCTCAAACAAAAGGACGCTTTGCTGGTGTGTGTGTGTGTGTGTGTGTGTGTGTGTGTGTGCAGAAGTGGAAGTAGAAATAGAAGTGGATGTGTGTTTGAAGTGTGCTTATGTGTCTGTGTGTGTTCCAGTTTGTACCTTTTTCTGTATTTGTGCAGACCCACTAGTACACTGCCAACCACCATGGCCGGCTGCAGGGGGAGGGCAAAGGTCACTGGACTCAGATGATGAGGTGTTTGTGTTAAATGGTCAAATAGAGCAGAGCAGCATCCTTATTTACCAGTTGTAGTACATGTGATTAAATGTGTGTGTGTAGGGGGGTGAAAACTGTCCACACTAACCATTCTTTCTTCCTCGTGTGGCAAAATGTTTCCCAGCATGCATTTTGCAGCAGAAGCTGTACTCTTAAATCCATCTTAAGAAAACCCCTTTCCTTTGATGCTGTATGTGCTGATAGACGCATCTGGTGGAGGCATATCTGTGGCAATCACTACTCCCTCAGAAACCTCCTCAAATTCTGCTGTGACTCTTCATCTTGCAGTGAGTGGACAGCTGCTGCAGACACAAGCTGCACTTTACCTTGTTTACTGCGAAGAAATAAACTTAAAAGTCCAGTCAGAGCAACAGACTCGCTCAGCATCTGCTGCCGTGGACTGAAAACTCACTTCAACTTCTACTACAATTGTGTCTGGGTGTCTGAAGCTCATATGTCTTGTCGCAGCACTCCTGTCTTACTCGATCATTCGTTGACGACAGCAATTCAAATCAGGATGGCCTGACCTTTGACCTCTTTCCTACCAGTCATTAAGTCAAGAAATTGAAGATTTATTCTGCTCTTGTCTGTAAGTGCATCCTCTAAATGCCTTTTATCGGTAAAATATAAAAATAATATCATTGAAACCGTTTAGCAGAATCGCTCATGTACCGTAAAAACAAAATAACAGATCCTGTTGCTAATACAGGTTTTAGCCATAAAGCCCATCTCTTCAGATAAAGGAAGGAATCTAAACTTTCATTTCCTGCTTAGTTTCTCTCTCTATATATATTAATGGTTCCTCTCCTCCTCCTCCTCCTCCTCCTCCTCTTTCATCTCATCTCGGCCTTTTCTTTTTTCAATCCTGGTCTTGTTCTCCTCCAGGCTGAGACTGAGTTTAGGCCGTAAAGCTGAAATGCTGCCTCCTGAGAGCTATTTGTCTACTGGAGTCCTTGGACATTAGCGTGTTTTAGAAAACATGTTGTTGTCAAAGATTTAGTTTTTTATGTTTTAAACACTTAAATGTGTGTGTGCGTGTGTCCATTCCTCGTTCACATGTTGCTGTGTGTTTGTCCTGTGTGCATGTTAACGTATGCTTGTGTACTAGTGTTCATCTGTGCGTGTGTGTGTGTGTGTGTGTGTGTGTGTGTGTGTCAGCGCTCTCAGTGGAAGACATTAGGCTGCAGTAACAAGCTATTGATTGGACTGGGCGAGAGGCAGCTGCTGATCTCTTATGGAAACGCTGAAACGGGGAGCATAACACAGACATGAAGCAGCAGTACATACCAAATACATTAATAACAAGACAAAACAACACACCAAAACAGTAACCTGCAAATGTTTTTTTTTTTGGGACCTTGTATTGATGTTTCAGCGCTGCACTTCACAGAGATCTCTTGGGAAATCAAACTGTGTTGTTGATGCTTCTTTTCCTTGTATTTTCTGTTGATAAAGTTGCATTTTCCCTTTTCTTTGTCTGTTCAGCCATGTTGCCTATCGCTAACTACTATGTCCCCGCTTCTAAAACAGTCACCTCCCTGCTGCAGAGGACGCTTTGATCAGCTCAGTATCAGTGATTAGCCATAAAAGAGCACCACCGTGTACATTTATTTATAATAAAATGTCACATCAGGAAGCTACTGTCAAAGATTTCCCCCGCATTTTTACCTTTGGGTGCGAACTAGAGAACCTGTTAACAAGAAACTCAGCGGTGGTTAGTGAAATATTGATCAAGGTTTTTTTATTAGTGTTTCTCTCTCAAAATACATTTCAATTTGGAGTGCCTACAGAGACAAATACACAGTCATTACTCTCACCTTCTCTCTGCGTACACACACTCACACACACACACACACACACACCTGCTTTGCTACTGGCGTGATGTTAGCGTCCCAGAGGTAATTAGACTGAGGCTGTTGCTGGCGCTGCTACAACAGCTCAAATAACTGGACTGACTCTACTACACCTGTCTGGAGGGAAAAACTCTTTGTTGTGTGTGTGTGTGTGTGTGTGTGTGTGTGTGTGTGTGTGTGTGTGTGTGTGGGCCATGCCTTCCCGAAGATGTGCATGTCCTTGCTGATGACATGTGGTTGTACATGGTTGTGTTTTTTTATTAAAGTGTGTGCGTCCTCTTGATGTGTGCAAATGTGAAACCTTTTAGTGATGATATGCTTGTGTGTGTGTGTGTGTGTGTGTGTGTGTGTTTGCAGTATGTGCACCTGTGTACAGTATGTACACTTGTGTGTGTGTGTGTGTGTCATCACCTGCTAGCACACAGTTGTTTTGACATCACTCTGATCTCGGTGATAAGCCTTAACAACAGCATACTATATGATCAGCCTCTCTGACTCGCTCTCTCTCTCTCTCTCTAACATACACACACACACACACACACACACACACACACACACACAGATGCATGCACACACTGGTGTAGATGAAAGGCTTGACGTCTGGATTATAGAGGAGCTAACATGACAAAGATGTTATCTGCTATGCTCTTTATGAATATCACTAGATGGTCTTTAGGATAGATGGAGCAGCCTTTGATGATCGTTGTGTTTCTGGAATGACATTTTGGCAGTTGTGTACACTGAAAAACACACCACAACATAATGCACTAAGCTCAAACGCACACATACACACACACACACGCGCGCACCATCGCAAATGTAGGGATTTTCATGCAAGCTGTCGTCTTCTCTCTCATGCAGCAGCAACACACACACATTTTTGGGCGAGCACGTTGCTACATCTCGCAGCTCATTTTCTCTTTCTTTCTTTCTTTCTTTCTTTCTTCCACACAAACACTGGCGCGCACGCACACACACACACACACACACACACACACACACTCACGGTACCCATCTGAATGCTGTGCGTTATGAGCTGTGTGAAGCCGACAAAGGTTAGTTAGTTCGACCTCTGCCTGCTGTATTAAGCCTCTTTTCCGATCTATTGGAAAGGTAAAAACACAAACGAACACCAACTGGAGGCTAAAATTAGCTCTGTAATTGGGATGATTTTTGGAAGAGAGTGATAAAGAGATTCAGAGGAAGCATGAGAGAGAGAGAGAGAGAGAGAGAAAATGCCTTTTCCCCCCTCACACACTGTATTTCATTTTAAATTGAGCTTTCTTCTCTCTGTTTATTTCTGATGGCTTTATGCCACTAGAAACACGGTAATAGGATTTTTGCTCATAAATTAACATGGCTCTTTCCTCCTGTAGGGCTGATTCTGCTCTTTGACCACTCACGGTTCAATTATATATATATTTTTAGTTTGTTTTATTATTAAATGCAGTCTGTCCCAGAGTTTCTCTGCACGATTGAAATGCAGTTTTCTAAAAGACGTCTCCTCTGTGCCAGGAGGGGAAATACTGAATCATTGTATGTATTTATTAATTCATTTATTAATCTATCTGTATACCTCCAGCATTGTATTCTTGGTTTTACATGTTGCTGTTTTCCTGACCTTGAAATGTGCTTTGCCTTTCCATGGGCCATGGGTATGGGGCCAACAGGGGAGAGGTGCACATTGGAGTTTCATGCAAATTAGGCCATGCAAGGCACAGTGTTGGTAGTTTGGTGAAATGTTTGACATCGCATTGAGTATAGGCGTCCGAGGACCAGGGCTGTTCAAGCGCAGTCCCGCGCAGTTACATGTTACAGCAGCTACAGGACACTGTTGAACTTTATTTATTCAGAAAGTCACACTGAGATCAAGATCTCCTTTACAAAAAACAGCTGAGAGCAAACACATATATACAACGTCATATATACATTATCAGTAAGTAGGACTTTTAAAACATCTCGGAGATGTTTAATTCCTTTTGCAGTTGATTCCAGTAGTAATAACGTAATAACGTAAATAAACACTTAAGTAAACGCCCTCCAAGCTCGGCATTTAGGCAGAGCGTAACATTTTTATAGTATACCTGATAGAAATGTCGGCTAATAGACCAGAATTTTCCTTTAGCATGATTAATCCGAGAATGCTAATAAAGCAAACTGTACTGACCTTAAAACTAACACACCGTTCTCACGTATATGTTTCACCCACAGTTGCTTTTACACTCCATATATGAAATACTTCCTCATCTGCTGATAAATTAATAAATAATCTAATTAAAAGAAGCAAAAAAAGGGCCATTCTAAAGCGCAGTGCCTTTACACACGATGATCCGCGGCAGTTACATTATGCAATTGTCATGCTTCTACAAATTAACCACACAAACATCTAAGCTTCTTTGCGAGGCTTCAACAACCGGCACTTGGATACACACTCAGCATCCTTGCACATGACGAGGCACTTAGCATTTAATAAAACTCACCGTGAATAACTTTCTGCTGTAGATTTGAACCACACTTGCTAATATCCCAGAATTCCCAGAAATCATCATCATCATCATCATCATCATCATGAGTTGCAGTTATATTTTTGTGTGTCTGTTATGTTTGTGTACTGGGATATCTATACATACAGTAGGCCAAATGCACGAGGCTGTGTGTGTGTGTGTGTGTGTGTGTGTGTGTGTGTGTAAATACACCAGAGCTGACTTCCTTCAAAATGGCAGATGAAGGATTTCTCTCAACTCAATTTGGAGAAACAGAGAGGTAGAAGAGAGAGGGATAGCGAGGTAGCAGCCACAGAAAGAAAACAAGAAAGTGGATAAAAAAAGGAAAGGAAAACTGCCAGGCTGTTTGCTCCCACCAGTCTTGACTTGAAAGAAGAAAGAGGGGGGAGACAATGACTCACAGACGCCTGGGAAGACTTGAAAAGGGGAAAATAAAGGAGAGGAAGAGGAAAAAAGCAGATATGCACGCAGCCCCAAAAGGCACGTTGGCGTTTGAAGCCGAAGCGCTGCAACAAGCAGCAGCGTCGACTTCATGGAGATCAGTCCGCGGGTAAACGACTGGAGTGGAAGGAGACGTTTGATAGTGGGCGCGCTGGAAGAGAAGGATCGCTCATTAGACACATCCGCCAGCGCAGAGACCAAACCACCTGCTGTATCTAAGGCATTAGGATATGTAAACAAGACAGAAAGTGGTTTTCTTTTTTTTTTTTTTTGCTCCATTGGGATAAACACAGCTGATTACTTTTCTTGTGTTTGGAAATTAGTTGGAAATATTCTGTAAACTTTACGTTCTATAGAAATATTATTGCTACAGTAGATGGTATTTTGATATTTATATATGCAATGATATTTTCATACGTATAGGTACATATATATCTAAACTAATTATCTTTTTATTAAATACTACAGCTGTGTATTATTAACAGTGCATTACATAGCTCTGCTTCACGAAAGCATCAGTTTGCGTCACAGCTTTTTTTTTTATATATATGTAAGTATTTATGTATGTATTTCAATTCACAGCCGGTTTCGCTCTGTAGCTTTTCCAGGAGCTCCACTGAACACAGTATTTTACAGTGTTTAAAGTGTGACTACACCCTCGAATTCTGCTGGCACCCTCTCTCCCAGCAAACTTAAAAAATGCAAAGAGTGAGGCAACAACAAAATTAGGGGGTGTGGCCTCGTGATTACGTAGTGTGTTGGTCAGGGGAGACTCACTGACCTTGATTAGAGTCTTTTTTATATACATTTTATACAAGACATAGATAGGTCTCAACCGGTTGACTCTGTGTCAGCATTACAAGCCTTACAAGGATCAGGGGCTGATTTAAAACAGCAGATGGTGTGTTGAGCCATTCGTATGCCAAAGCATTGTACAAAGTACAAACATATCATTCAGTTTACATTTCAAAAAACATGTTAAGTGTGCAGTACCTCTTTAACAGTGGGCAACTGGTGAGGGATCGCATCCTTGTAAACACATTTTAATGTCTCCCAACAGTTTGGTTAGGTTGTCTGTATGGAGGGGATGAGGCGAAGGGGCAACCCTCCAGGAACTTGTTCCTAGTTAGCTGACAGGAGCTGAAAGTGTATCAGACGAGATTGCATGGCTGTCTACACAGTCCTCAGGCCATCAGGGGATAAATCCACCAACAAGGACTGCAGGGCAGGGCCAATTGTTTATTCCAAAACTGAATAGCAGCTTTTATTGTAGAATTTCTGCAAGAGGTCATCTTAATGCTAAACCTAAATCTCGGAAAGTGTGGCAGGAAGGCAGACACACGCACATGGTTGGTGTTACTGCTGTGTTACAGCAGGCCATTTGCATAACGCTCTGCTATCCTTCCTAATGATGGCCGACCCCTCCTTTGCAGTAGGAGCTTTACGTCTGCTTTTCGACATGCAATCTCTCTCTCTCGCTCTCTCATTCTCTCATTCCGTTGCTTGCTCGGCCTCTTTTTATCCCTCTAATTAAAGAAACAAAGAATGAAAGAAAATATATCAGTGATGTCACAGCTGTCTTTACTGTGAGATTAAATTCTGCATGGCTCTGTGCGTGTGTGTATTTGTGTGTGTAGGCGTGTGTGTGTGTGTTTGCGCGCGCTTGTTCACATGCAGATTTATTTATACATAAGTGTTTATGTGTACATTTACCTCTAAGAGGATTGTGCGTGTGTTTAAATAGGTGTGCATGTGTGACAATGGTCAGTTACATGTGCGATTTTGATTGTGTGTGTGCGTGAGAGAATGTGACAAAAGTGGAAGGGTTAATTTGTATATGAAAGCATGAGTGTGTGTGTCAGGCGGGGTGACGAGTCGACTCTGCTTTTTGGTTTAGCTGTTTAAACAGGCAGCTCCTCAGTCAGCCGTGCCTGGGCTGCATAATGAAGGACCCCAGTCCATTGAGTTTCCTGCTGCGTTCAGACAGAGTAACCGACTCACTGCAGTCTGCACAAACATACACAACCCTGCTCCATCGTACTCTCTCTCACTCTTATTATGTTTCTTTCCCTCTGTCTCTTCCTGTTTGTCATTTCCTCTCTGCCATTGAATCTCCCTGTTATTTTCTCATCATTTTTTCTCCCTCTTATCACCTTTTGATAAATTCTATAACTGTAATTTCTTTCTCCGTCGCTCGAGCCTGATAATCAGACTGAATTGCCAGTTCATCTTCTCTTCATTATGCAGTCTGACATTGTTGACATCAAACCAAACATCGACGTTCAGAGAGGGCAGAACAGAACAAAGGCCAGAATCAGTGAACGACAATCGAAGAAATGTGTTTTATTTCTGTGAATTGACTTACAGCTACTCGCCATTCCTCTGGCTTTGGCACAGGAAGATGACGTCCCCACCCTTAATCCCGTTTACAAAGCTCTGATTGGCTTATTTTTTTCCCCACCGGGGAACCAGCTGCCAACGAGCACTTGTTTGATTCACTGAAAGAATCTGAGATGTGGACAGTGATTCAGAGGCTAAAACAAGGCTACTGTGTCTGTCTTTATCTGCCTTTATTATCCTGCTTTCTGTTTCTTTTTGTGTTTGTCTCGTTCCCCCCCCCTCCATCTTTTTTCTGTCTTTCCTCTCACATGTTCTGCTTTCCAGTTCTGCATTCATCTCTTTCTCGCCTTCTCCTCTTCTCGTCTTCTCACTCTGGATCCAGTTTATCTCCCTGTCTACAACTTTTCCTCTTTTCCATTCCACCCCTTTTCTCTCCCTTGTCATCTACCACTCGTTGTCTTTCTCTGTCACACTCTTTGTCTCTCGCTCACTCTCCAGAAGACGAGAACAAATCAGAGGAAAGCAAGGAAAGAAAATTCAGCCATAATAATTTTGTCATTACACATAAAAACGCTAAATATTTAAATCACAAACCAATGATGGAGGAAAGCAGCCAGCAGGGTGGAAGAAATGGCGGCTCGGGAGGGTAAAATAGGAGGAATGAATGACAACACTGAAGAGAAAGAGAGAGGGAGAATGGCAAGTGAGGGAATTATTAAAATGTCTTTAGGGGGATGAGTGCGACGAATCATGTTCCAACACAAGAGGAAGAGGACCAGCTGAAATAAAGTATTAGCCGAACAGAGTTTTCAAACGGGAAGACGCAGAGCTGATGGTGGAGTTTTTGCCTTCCAAAAAAGCGAACGCACGGGGTGATGTTTCGTGTGTTAAAAAAAAAAGCTAAAAAAAGAGCGCGACTGTGCTTTCATCTGCTTCTTTTTTTAGTGTTTCTGTGATCTCAACTCAGGAGGATTTCGTTCCAGCACTTTTGAAATCATGTTCCCCCTCTCTTTCCCTTCCTTTCCTTTCCTTCCTGTTGCTCTGTGTGTGCGTGTGTGTGTGTGTGCGTGTATGTGACACGCCTGGCTAACAGTGGCAGCAACACAGATGTGCTGATAGAAATCCAGAGGATAGCAGCAAAGCTCTGAGGGACACACGTAGACACAGTGTGACAGCAGGGACACGTTCACCCTGGGAGACCGAAGGAGGACATGTTACTGCGTCCCTTTGAGACACAGCCAAGGGCCATACACTCACATACTGCACACACACTCCACAGAAAATGTCAAAATGTCTCTCTGTGGTTCACCTATAAGGGATGTCTTCGGTGAAGAGGGTGTGTGTGTGTGTGTGTGTGTGTGTGAGTGTGTGTAGGTGTGTGTGTGTGTGTGCGTGTAGGGAAGATAAAGGAATAATTGACTGCTTGCATTGACTGCTTGCATCCCACTTCACTTACTTTCAACCTCATTGACCTCGTGGTGTTTTTTTGTTTTTTTTGCTGCCATCATGATAAAAATCACCTCCCTCCTCATCCATTCTAAATCCCCCCCTACTGCAATTCTAATTCACTTAAAGGGATAGATTGTTTATCATCCTATCTGAAGCTACAAAGCCTCCCCCTTCCTTCCTCCATTCTTCACCTCTCCCTCCCTCCCTCCCTCCATTTCTCGCCGCTCTCCATTTTCCTTTTAAATTTTCTCGCGCAGGCTCTTCGCCGTCGTTCTGGGTAATTAAAATGAGTGCAGGGAGCGAAAATAGGAGGAAGAGAAAGGGAGGGCGGGAGTGAGTGAGAGAAGGAAGGCGGGAGGGTGAGGGAAGAAAGGGAGAGTTTGAGAGGCCTTGTGACGGGAGAGAAAACTGTGTATGTGTGTGTACATATGTGTCTTTAATGGTGGAGGGCCTCTGTCGCACTATTGGCTAAGATCAGTGACTGTCATCACCACAGCCAATCAATACACTTATTTTCTTTTCCTTTCCCTTCTTCTCCTTTCCTTTGCCCTCTCTCATGTTTAAGTACTCATTATTCAGTTTATGTTCTTGGTATGTATTTGTATATGTCTCTATCACTCCGTTCATCCCTCCATGTCTACAGCAGTAACACTAATGCTCTCTCCCTCTCTGTCTCGCTCTGTCATGTGCAAACACAGTCATTATAAGACTGTGAAATCTACTGTGAATCTCAAAAGCACTAATGATCCAACGACCACATAAATAGAGCACATCACACACACACACACACACACACACACTCACACAGTGTTGGGAAACATTCCTGGGAATATATGTAATTATATGCCAAATGCCTGTTGTAATGCAGTATGTAAAATTAATGAATTGCATGTTTTTGGATGGAAATAATTATATGCAAATGTTATAGAATGTATGAGTAATTACAGTGATATCATAGTGCTGATCGCATTATAATTATGGCCTTTCTCTCTTCTTCTGTGTCTTTTGTCACTGTTGGTTGTGGCGTGCCTTCATCACGTAGGTAAGTGGTGTTTTTTTCGTCGCGGTTATTTATTTTTTGTACCTCACTATAAAGAGAGTCGGTTTAACATCTTTTATCACTTTCAAACCTCACATATATATCAGAAATTATTACGGGTAGTGTAAAAAGTGAGTCCATCCTAAATACATGGAGGCATAGAACATTAACTCAATAAGCCACACAGCTCACTTAACTGTGCAATCACAAAAGAACACAAATCACTGCAGGTTTACTTCACATGCACTCAGACAGAGATCATAGAGAATGAAGACACTAAATAAACTGTAGGTGTAGGAATAATATGAATATATTTTCTTTGTGGGTGAGGAAAAAAGTCTGGGGTAGAAAGAAGGTAAGGAGAAGAAAAAAAAAAGAAAGTAAGAAGGGGGATAAAGAGAGACTGATCCAGACGCGAGAGCTGGCTGTGTGAATGAGGTTTTCTCTGATCGCCACAGAAGAATGTGCCTTTTCAGATGTTCGTTCCTCCGCTCTGCTTGTCCCTCTAAGGGCCCCGTAAAAGGCCTTATCTAAGAGCGGTGCATGGCTACTCATCTCTGACACACTGAATATGCACCATGCACTGGGATACACACACACAGAGTTAAGAGTGTGTGTCTCCACATTATTCAAACCAAATGCCAAAACGCTCCCATGTCTGTGCTCTTCAGAGGCGTACGGTTGAATGGCACTGCGATTTGACATTGAGAATACATTGTGAGAATGTATGAATGGCTGTAAGGGACATTTGTGGGGGCTGCATTAGATATAGGGCTGTCATGTGCCGCTGTGAATCAAGAGTGTGTTGGGTTTTGGCCACTTGTGGATGAGTGAGATGTGAAATGTGCTCATGTGTCACAGTGGCGAATGCTACGTCCAAATTCAATCAATTCTGGTGAAATAACAGTGTTATGTCAGTATTCTTTAGAGGCCTAGTGTATGCCTCTTCACCGGTATACCTCAACTATATGTCCAAAAGCAATGCTGGATTACCAAGCAAGCAGAGCAGGCACCTTCTGTAGGCAACGTTTTACAAATACTCAGCTCTAGGAGTCCAAATTCCCAAACCCCACCTCCTCAAGAAATGTTTGACTAGTCACTAAACACATCGGTATAATTTTCTTCATATTATTTAAATTATCTGTTAAATCTCTCCACACAATGATCTAAGTGCTGTTTCGAAATCCTCTCCAAAATGTAAGGATATTATTCAGGTGGTTAAATACAAATTCCCTTTTATTTCAGTGAACTTTGTTTGGTTTAAAATAGTCAATTTTAAGAACATTGACTCAATAAATATGACCATTAGAATGGGAGCCATGGCCAAGGTTCCGGGGTCCCAGACCCCTAGTGGCCTCTAAAGGCTCGGGTTCACTGCATAGCAGCAGGTTTTTGGTAATCTGATTAATTGCACTTAATGTTAGGGCCTTTGTGCCTGTAGATTAAAGCGTCCTGCATTATTATTCATTGTGTGGCCCCATTTTGAAGAGGGCCCATGTGTCAAAATGTAGTTTTATGACCTTAAATATTTTAGTTTAGATTGTGAACAATGCTATGATTATATTTATTATAACTATACAGGAGCCCAACAGCATTTTTCTTTCCCCTGGAGCCCCTAACAGGTTAATATGTCCAAAAGCAACAAATAAAGTGAGTCTTTGATTCTTTTATTGTTGTTTTCTTGTCCCTGTTGCTTACTGAGTCTTCATTTGATGGGTGACTCCAGCGCAGGATGTGCGACGTGTGTTTGAAGGCAGCAATAGTGAGAAGCTGTTTGTTTGTATCTCTGGAAATTTGAGGATTTGGTGCAACCACTTTTCCAAAAGTGGGGGAGACCTCTCTTTTGTATTGCGTTGTTTTGTTTTGCTTTCATTGAAGCTGCCTCTGTTCCGTGAAAGAGGCACTCTGCCGTTCATATTAAATGATGAAGTAGCTTTTAAAAAACAAAAAAAACCAAGTCATTCATATGAACAATTACCTTAAAATGTTGCTTTTTCATAAAGTGTAACAGAAGGCTGAAGCTTACCTTGAAGCTCGCTTGTGTGTACGTTCAATTTACAGATAACTCAGTAGATACTATATATTTATTTGAACATTTTATGAATCCTTTCTTTGAGTCCAAAAGTACAAGAAATCGCATGTGTGTGTGTTTTTTAACACTGCATTCCATTGCTGACCTTGCCTTTTGAGCCATCCCCCCCGTAGAGAGATCTTGCCCGAAAACCTCTCCCCCCCAAAAAAATCAATAAGCTAATAGAGAATGCAGGACCATGGCTGTGTGTGTGTGTATCCATGTGTGTCAGTTTGGTAGGTATTAGTGTCTCTAAGCAAGGGTAAGCCATACTGGATATTGCCCCGTGGTGAAAAAGGGGATTTGGGAAGTCTTAATAGCTGAATTTCCCAATAGCCTCCAAGTCTTTTTTTACCCTGTGAGGTGTGAAAGGAGCAAATAGCTAACCTTAGCTTTGCTGCAGTGGGAGTCGCCAAACAGGACCACCTGACTCTAAAAGACACACACACACACACGTGCGCACACGCACACACAAACTGAGTGACACACACATATTTTTTGCTTTACAGTCAGCATGTTCCAGCATGTGTTGTTGTGAGAAATGTGTGATTTGGTGCTTCTCTGTGGAGCCCCCGTCCTCTCTCACACGCACACCGCGACACCTTCAGAGGATTTACCGCGCTGTATTAGATATTTGCTTTGTCCAACATCCTGGCAATAATACACAAGCTTTGGGAATATCTCTCTCCCATTTCTGGAATTGGTTCTATCGCTCTTTTTCCACCAGAGCTGACACATTATTTTGCCCTACTCGCACTCTCTCTCTCGCTCTCTCTCTCTACCCCTCTCCAGCTCCTCTCCCTCCTTGGTTCACCTCCCTCAGGCTAGCGGAGAAGTTTGGTGCCCTTTCCCTGTGTCTGGGGTCCTGGTTTAGGACAGAGAATCAGTCACAGTTACACATATTAGATTAGAGAAGAGTGGAAACCAAATTGCCCTCTCCTCCTCTTCTTTGCAACCTCCTTTCCTCATCTTCCCCTCCTCTGCTCCCCCACATCCTCCTATTCCCAAAGGAGGTAGAGTGTCATTGTCCTCTGCTTTTCAAATGTTTTTTTCTGTCTATATTTCTCCGCCTGTGTCCTTTGCCTTATCGCCATGTGTTGAGGTTGCAGGGACGGGCATATTAATGGAGGGAAGGCTTGCTGTTGGTTAAGGCATTTTGAGGTCAACGAGTCAACTGTCTTCTTTCCTTGGCTTGTCCGTACTTTGCTAATTACAGGTTCTAAAATACTTTTAAAATTAAGAGTAAATCAAAAATACTAGCAAAAATTGAACCTTTTTTTTATTCATCTTATCTTAAAACAAACTTTTTCATGCCTATTTCATTAACGGTTAATTTTTTGGGTTGTCTTTGCCTCGTGCTGCCAACAGAATCTAAATAAGCAGACTCCAATCCCAAACTGGATGATTTTGCCAGCTTTGCCATTTTATTTAGTTTTTTAAAGTTGGTTGGTAGTTAAAAATGAGGTTCATGTTTATGACAAAATGTTTTCTTAAATTAGTGTGTTTATCTGTATATAGTGTTTATTGTGTTACAGAGGAATCCTAGTGTTTATGGGGACCTCCATTCTGCCATTTTTCTTCCTTCTTCTAATCACCCCATCTCACCAGGGAAATGGGATGCTTGACTTTGACTTTTACCTTTGGATGCGTGTACCTGACACAAGGGCAGCGAGCCAGGATATTAACTTGGATAAATGTGCTTTTTTTTTCTGTGATCTATTGCCTACGGGTATATTTTATCTGGCTCACTTTTGTGTTGTGAATCTGTCATATTCAGAGCACTTGTTTTGAAATTTTGCTTTGATTAAAGCTGTATTTTAACCTAATAAACTATAAATATCAGCCGAGGGAAGGAGTAGACCGAGAACAGCACGCCCTCCAGATGACTCCCAGTGCTCTTCCTCCCTCCAGAACGACAACTAATCCCATCATTAACATATCACAGGGGAGAGAAGGGGACCCCCCGCCCACCCCAGCACACACATAACACATGACTGACGAAGACCTGTGTGTTGCCTTTCACCTCTCTAATCTTTTGACATTGCACACAATCCCTTCGTTTAAGCGGACTGTTTAAAAGCAACTGTGTCATGCTGCTGAACTGAACACTGTGTAACATTAACCCTAACCATAGCCATTAGCTGTCAGTCAGTTACATCATCTTTAGTGTTAATCCTTCCAGTCACAGTCTACATGTTTGTCTGTGTCAGAGGCCTAAGGCCAGTCGCCCTGTTTAATTTTAAATCATCATCTGACATGGAGACAATGGGTGCAAGAACCATTCGCACAAACAGATTAATTCTTAAATGTCACATACAAGCGAAGGGAACATGCCGCATTTGCCAATTTCCTCACATTCAGAATTTTCAACAACATATAACCTTACATGGCAATTTGGGGGCAGGTTGCATTGTTCAGATTGAAACTAGAAATTTGTGCACAAAGTTTGTGCAGTTAAGAGAGTTTGGTGAAGCCAACTCGGAAAAAATAAGATTTAGGATAAGATTATGAAAATGATCTCACATGTTCCAAATTTGCTTCTCGAATGTTGCATATTTAGCAAATTTTGAGTCCGTTTTAAGAAGTGGGGTAACTTATTTAGTAAATATTATACTTTGGCATCTGTTCAGTTTGTAAAGTCTCTGTGTTGTCAGTTATTCTGAGGGAGGAACATGCAGCTTTCACTTTGTGAGAACATTAGATGTCCTCTTCCCGGTGTGGGGACGCCAGGCCTCTCTGTGTCTCTGTTATTCTGTATCTTGTCTTGCTAAGTCTCCGATTTGCTGCAGTTGTCATGTTATCCGATATAGTATCATCTCTATTTGAGCAGCAGAATGCATCAGCACAGATGTTTGTTGTGGTTTTCCTTCCAGGTAATGTGATTTTTCCTTTTTTGTGTAGTTCTAATTTGTTAGGCCAAGGGCAGTGTTGTATCGTCTCAGGGCTGTCCTGAGGCAATTTGGGCTTTGGCCTGAGGATTTCTCCCATTTGCTGTATTTTTCTCTTACTGTTCCAAAGCGTTGTAGTGATTGGATTAACGGCGGTGGGCACCGGGTTTTAGCTGATAATGGAATTTGGTGGCTCTTTTTTCTGTGTGTTTTGATAATGCTCATACAGATGTCAGCGTGTCGGTTCTCATTTTGAGAAACCTTGGTGTAGTCGCTTTATCTGGCTTGTGTTTAGTTTAATGCAATGTGTAAACTGAATTTAGATTTGGACCAAACATTGCTTTTCATTTGTAGCTGCTGTGGTTTCATCTTGAGAGAGTGAATCATCTGTGCTTCGTGTGTCTTGTGACTAATTGAACGGGCTCTAATCAGAGATGGATTTACTCTGAAGGGGACGCCCAGACGATGAGCCATGCCAGGGGCCCCCGAGAGAAACAAACACCATAAGAGGAGTATGACAACCCCTCTCCACCCCATACTGTGCTTCACTGATCACAAGAAGATAGAGAGAAAACAGAGAAGAAGAAATGAGAGAGAGTGATACGAGAGGCCTAATTATGGGGTCTGATAATTTACATCAAAGATAATGAAAGTCTTGGACAGTCTCCCAAATCTCTCCCGAGCATTTGTAGCAACCCTCCACCTCCCTTTCCTCCTCTCTCCGCTCCTTTCTTTTTCTCTCCTACTTTTCTTTTAATTTCATCTAGCATATTCCCCCACGCACACACCCCCACCCCCCACCCCCCCTCGCATCAGCATTGAAATGCCAATACATCATTTTAAAGTAACACCTCAAAATGAAGTCATATTTCAGCATTTAGCCCCAGCTATGAAAAGTGAACTTCTCGAATGTCCTTCCCTGGCCTAATGGACCTGGAAATCATTCAGCCATGAACATTATGCTAATACTCGCTAAGCTCGCTCTCTCTGCCTCCTTTTGTGAGTGTCTGTCATTCTATTAAGCCTGATAAACAAGTCTGATTTTCAATTATCTCTATTCAAATGAGGCCTGCGGCAGTATTTGCTTAGAGACGTCCAATTTGACTTGTTTGTGTGCGTGCGCGCTCGTCTGAGTGCGTGCATGTCGGTTTATGAGTGCAAGCATACATCCAACTGACAGGAGTGGTTCTCAGGTCTCTCTTTCCAGATTACTTATTTGTGCTATTTGTGTCTATGTGGGTGTGTGTCTAAGCATGATCATTTTTGTATATGTGTAAACACTGTGTTTGCCTGTGAGTGGATGCATTCAGGGCATTCCTCGCTCAGTTTTATGGAGATGCTGTAAAGCTAAGTGGCGCCCTCTTTTTACTGCCCACGTATACCCATGGGATTTCTCTCACCGACACACACACACACACACACACACACACAGCCTGGTAGACGGAGCCCAACTACAGGCCGCAATAGTCCGACAAACAAACTAATAAACTGGTTATTGATCATGTGTCATTACTGTGAGTTGGTCGGACAGACAGTCTGACCCAAACCAAGCAGTCAGATAAGAGAAGGACAATTAAAGCAGAACATAATTCATCTTCCTTCTTCTCCCTGTATCTCTCTCCCTCCTTCCCATTTCTAAGAACCTCTCTCTCATCTGCCCTCCTTTACCTCCCCCACCCACCCGCCCTCCCTCTCTCTGTCCTCTGTTTATGAATTCCCCTTGCTTGGCACGGCGGCCGATGGAGAAGTTTTTAGTATGCAGCTTCTCTCAAGGACAGAGCCTTGTTAGAAAGCCTATTGAGCTGTGGAGCAATAGCTCGCTACAGCCTGGCAGTGCATCTCTCTTTCTCTGCATCCCTCGCTCCCTCTCTCCCTTCCTCTCATTAATGATGTATTAGTTTATTAGCCGTTGGATATTGGGTCGGGGACCCTGCGACGGACTTCATCATGGCAGAGCTGTATGGAGAGGAAACACAGGGAGGAGGAATGGGGAGGTAGAGGCGCATACAGATGTTCGGAGACTCACTCGCATGCAACACATGATACACACACACACATGAAATAAACATGCTCAAACATAATAACACATGAATTCTTGTGTGTCACTATTCATGAACTACTTACTCTGGTGTCATTTAGTTGGAGTGGCTGGAAAATGCCATCCAAACATAGAGCCCCCTGGTCACCTATAGAGGCACAAGGTGATTTCCCATAATGCCGTTGCTGTCTGTATAGACTATCTGTCATGCAAAGTGATGAGTCTGAAGCACTGAGGAGTAGTGATTGCGGTTTTGTTACCATTTGGTTGCAAATGCATAATGGAGTAGCCTCCTGTATAATTTATACATTGTGATATTGAATTGTTACTAGCCTTTACTTTAAGTCCAATGTTTTCTTCCCTGTTTTTGTCCAAATTGCTTGCTTGCTTTTCTTCCTACGTCCTTGCTTTGTTTATTTTCTTTCCATCCATCTTCTCTTCCTAACTTCCATTTCCCCCCTCTTTTTTCACTTTCAATTTGCTTCATTTCAAACCATGACCCATGGCAGTGAAACATTTTTCAAAAATATTTGCATGGAGGTTACATTTCTTCCTCCCTCTTGTTATTATCTTCTCCTCATAATTCTTTCCTTTATTCCCTGTTTCTAATTTCCTGTGTCTGTCTCTATCTTCTTTCCTTTTTCCTCTTTTTTCCATTCCAGCTTATCCGTCATGCATCCTTTCCTTTCTTCCTTCCCGTTCAAATGTCCATCCTTCTTCCTTGTTTGCTCATCTTCCCACTGTAGTGGTCCATCTCCATCTCTCCTTTCTTCTGCACGGATGATTTTGTTTACCTACTTGTCATTGCTGAAGTGATCACTCTCTCCATTCGGCTGTGAGGGGTGTATACACACACAAGCACGGAGACACACAAATAAATGTATGGTATATACAGAAACACATACACATTAGCACAGATCCCAGCCTCAGCTCTCTGGCTACAAAGTGGGCCTTGATAGCCAGTCAGCCATCACATCTTACAGTCTTTACCCTGTGCTCTTGCTCTCTCTCTCTCTCTCTCGCACACACACACACACACACACTACCTCACCAGACCTTTTTTTCTTAGTGCACTATCGTTGCTACAGCGCTGTCCTCCCTCGCGGGGGGGAGAAGAGTCGTATTTTAGGCCTAAATGGAAAGCTGTGCACTTAGAGTTTGGCTTTGGCCTTCATCTTGATGCCAAGAGACGAGAGAAGCACTCGCTAAGTGAAGAGAGTTGACTGTGTGCGTGTGCGGGTGTGTGTGTGTATCCAGATATTGCTGAGGGGTATAAATGTTGCTCTAATGCTGGAAGGGAGCAGTTGTGGTTCACAGTAAATAACAGTTTGCAGATATTTGTAACATCAAAAGATCTTCTTTTCACATCTGAAGCATCTGATTTTACCTTTCTGCATCGTAAGATGATTCATTTTTCACCAAATTCAAATCACATTATTACTTGAAGTCCGTTGAGAGGCAGCAGTATCCTCTAGGTGTAACAGGAAGGTCCCAAATTTGAATCTTGGAAAATCTGACGGGAAAATTAATTAATAAATCTTAGCTTTCCTTTAAACACCTACTGTCAAGTTTGAGCAAGGTCTCTTTGTAGTATCTGCCCGATTCACGCTATATCATGCTACAAATGAAAGATACACAAATATCCAATATGCTATTATTAGCAAGACAATTGAGGATGACACTGCAGACAAGAATGAAATCAAAGCTCCAATAATCTTTGCTCTAAAAAAGCATCATGTTGAAGTTATAACTGACAAAAGTAAACATTACTTGTTTGTACAGCAAAGGCAAGTAATGTCTGGCTTAAAGAGCCAATTCACCCAAATTACAATTGAACATATACTATTTTACCTGTATCCAGCCAGGCAGATAGCTACTTTCCACTGAAGAAATAGTCCCAACGAAAATATCATGTTGGGGCTTATTTAGAGTGACAGTAGCACTGATTCTGTAAAAAGATGCTGATGACATTTTCTAATGGCATATCTCAATACTGTGAACTCCCAAATGAAATTACGTTTACCTCCGTTGTGTTGGGATAGAGGCAGAAATCTCAGAGACAGATATCTTAAAACCTGAGCAAATAAATCTCCACGGCTGGAGACCAGCAGAGGTAACTGAGAAAAGTGAGTGTTTTCGTAAAGTCTCTGCACAGGTGATTTCACATTGTGTCTGATAAGGCAACACATGGGCGGAGCTATGCTGGAAATGATGTGACGGCATCAAGCTACATAAAATGTCAGTCAAGCACAGTTTGTACACGCCCACCCAATCAGAGACATTAAGTGACAACACCTGTGTAGGTGTACCATGTGTTACAGCCATAGGTCTTTTACACAGAAGACATTTTGACATGTCACAGAGGGAAACGCACAGAGGGAAATAAATAAACTTTATTGATGGCTGAATTCCATTTGGCTGCCTTGGTCTCAGGGTGTTGGT
Organism: Gadopsis marmoratus; assembly: GCA_036023855.1. NCBI lineage: Eukaryota > Metazoa > Chordata > Actinopteri > Centrarchiformes > Percichthyidae > Gadopsis > Gadopsis marmoratus. The sequence continues at coordinate 19,571 of JAVQJF010127929.1, forward strand.
ATTGGGCTTGCTGGCTCGCTGTCCAAATGTCTTTACGGGGTTTGTTCCAAAAGTAGTCTTCCATTTGACACATCCCTCACTTCACGTGCTTCAGTGTACGCCGTGCACGTAGGCTAGCTGCCACCTAGCTAGCGAGCAAGCCTCCCCTCAATTCCTGGATGTGGTGGCCCCAGGCTAATATTTGGCTAACTCCATGCATGGCAGAGAGCTCCAGAAAAGTTTGGTTTCATGGGAGCAGTGCAAAGAATAAGTCAGTCAGTCAGGTCGAAGTTTGAAAAGAAATGTCATCAGGAATGATGCGTTACTGTCGTTCACGGTGTTCACTGTGACGGCTGCTGCTGTCAGCTCTTCTTTTTCACTCTGGCGTCTGTCTCAGCACCTTCCTCTCTCTCTCTCTCTCTCTCTCTCTCTCTCTCTCTCTCTGTGTGTGTGTGTGTGTGACACTCGCTCACACAGACACTGCCCACTCGACCCTTGTGCAACAAGGTAATACCCTCCCTTCTCCCTCCTGTCTGGAGGGAGCGTTATGGCAGCACGGCTCATGTTTGCCAATGAGCCAGCCGCCGCTAGCTACCTCAGCCGTGCGCCACAGTAGACGCCACGTAGACGCCTCAGTGACAACACGCTGGAGGAGACAGGTTGTGAGAGAGAGAGAGAGAGAGAGAGAGAGAGCTCAGACGCGCACACAAACACTCGCGCCAGCTTTCATACAGTCAAACATGGACTCCCGTGAAAACATGCACACAAATACTTAACACATCTTTAATTGCATGACAGCAGTTGCTCTAATCGCGGCTGTACTGTATCTTAGTGAGCCGTTCATTTCACACACCGAAACAATAAGGCGCGCGTGCGCGTGTGTGTGTGATGCTGTAGTTGAGCTGTGCACTGCTGCTGCGAGATTTGCACGCAGCGCTCTCATCAAGTATTTACCCACTGTTCTTTGGAGAGGATGAATAGTAAATTGCTTCTGGTATTAAGGCGACAGCGTCTCTGTTTTAGCTTTGGAGGACTATTCTCTCTCTCTCTCTCTCTCTCTCTCTCTCTCTCTCTCTCCTCCGTCTCTTTTATTCTCTCATCAGACACACAAATGTGGGGGTGAGGTGTGTGTGGGGGGGGGCTCTTCTGCCAGAGTGTGTTGTGTCTTATATTGTCCCCCCTACACCCACACTAACACGCTTTTTTTTATTTATTAGCCCCCCCCCCCTCCCCCCGAATATGCAATGAAAGCTGTGGGGTCACTGGTTCCTACTCATTTTCATAATCTGGTGTACAGAGACAGAGAGAGAGAGAATATCTCTCCTCTCTGGCCTTCTCTGTCTCTGTCTCTCTCTCCGTCTTCTATTTCTCTCAGCCGCTCGCTGTCCCTGCCAGGGAGGAGGAGGAGGATGGTGGGAGAAAAGAAAATGGCTTCCCTTCACATTGGAGCCGAAGCTTATCGTCTGTTTTCTTCTCACTTTCTCTCACTCTGTTCCTCCCTCTCTGTGTTTCTAAAACAAAGCCTTGCTCCATGTGTTTTTAAAGGCTAATAGTGGAAGTTTTCAATAGCTGATATCCATTATATCTTATTGATTATTGCTAATGCAGATTTTTTTACAATTATAGTGTGTAGTGCAACATTGTTAAAAGTATACATAACTGCAGTATACATAACTGACCCTTCATTCCACTGGTATTACATACAATGTGTTTCTGGATAATGGTATGTAACCACTGTCCTTAGCATTTGCAGTACACCTGGTATTGATTATGTTGGTACTGGTATTGATAAGCTTGCTCGCTATCTCAGTTCTGCGAGCATTGTGATCCCATCGCAATATGCAGATTAAAAAGGAGGGGCTTGTCAAGTAACAGGTCAAGGAAGGCCATGCTGCTCTATGCGCTGCACATATATCAATATGTTTTGTGCGTGCATTTAGGCCGAGCATTAATGTGCGCTCCAAATTCAGGTGGGTCATAGTGACATTGACTTAATCAAGTTATACATGCACAGTGGATCACTCATATGTCTTTCATGACAGAAATGTCATTAAGTAATTATTTTGAGGCCAATATTTTGTGTATGAGCTACCTCAAATAAAGTATGAGTAAATGCAGAAGTGTGATGTGATCATTGGCGGTTCATTGACTAAACCTTACCGAATTCCCTTTTCTGCAGGTAACATGTTGCGATCCATTTTAGCTAAGATAATCACGAGTAGGCTAACGATTACCAGCTTAAATTGTATTGAAATTCCTCAACCGTCTTATTTATTCATGTATGCGCCAGCTTGTGTTTCATTACCGCTATTGTTTACTTGCATGGCCAGAGGTGGCAAACGATAAAGATCTCTAAAGAGAGCACAACCTCTATCTGCACACACACACACACACACACACACACACACACACACGCGCACACACACACACACACTTCCCTTTTTTCCCTCTCCCTCACTTTCACTATCTCTTGATTTATCTATCCATCTCTAATTATTTCATTCCCCCCATGGTCTCCTCTTCTTTCTGTCTCTGTTTCTTTATCATGCTTTCTTTGCTTCTTTCTCTCTTTCTCTCTCTCTCTCTCTCTCCCCCTTTTTACTTTCTCACCTTCATCCTCCCTCCCCACACTGTTTCATCCACCTTTCTCACATTTTCATTGCAATATAGCTAGCTCCTCTCTATGCCGTCCCTCCCTGGGAGACCACGGAGGTAATAACCAGAGCTGTGAGAGGGTCAGCCTGGGTAACCGTTGCAGGTATACGTGTGTGTGTGTGTGTGTGTGTGTGTGTGTACACTGTAAGTGTTGGTGTGATATGTTTCCTCCCAACAAATCACTAAAGCCAAGGCTCGAAATGTAAGAATGTGATAATGGTCTTGTCTTTCATTTATGTAGTATACGTATATGAGGCGTCTGTAAGATGCACGGAGCACAAGGCCGTAGCTGCAAGAGGCTCATGCTTCCTCATTTTCCCAGTTGACAAAAGCAAACTGCTGAATTTGCAGGTCTGAACGGGTTTCATACGGTCCAGGGTCAAAAAATTTACTCAAGTCACCAAAGACTCGTAAAACGTCAGTGTAAATAAAAACTGAAGGATTGAGAAAAATAGTCACGAGGTTTTCACACACCTGTTAGCCAATGCTGCCCGTGTCCTCTGTATTCATGCTCCGCGGCAGCCTTGGATTCCATTTAATGTCTTAGTATTAAATCAGTAATGGTATGTAGAATTGGTATTCGCTTGGCTGTGGATGGGGGTTTTGGGAAAAACAGGCAGAAATTGTAAATGAATGTGAACTGCATGATAGTATGCCCCGTTCCTCTCGCCTATTGTTCCCTACTCTTTTGCCTGCCTCCCTTCCCATGTCACCGTCCCTCGTCCTCCTCTCGCTTTCCACCCCTCTTTCTCCCTCTCTCCAGAGGGATTTGACTCTAACTGGCCTTGGCGCCCGTAATGAAACCAAATCTATTTAAAGCCAAAAGCGATGCAAGTTTTAATTTCCTATTCCAGACTTAACCTTTTTGGCTGCGCTGCATTTTCACATCCACTTAATAACTTTTTACCCTCCACTCCCCCCACTCCTCTGCTCCCCCTCTTTCATTCTCCCCATCACTCTCACTCTCTGTCGCTTCCTCTCCTCCATCAC
>JAVQJF010127935.1:0-17101 GCA_036023855.1 Gadopsis marmoratus
CCCCCCCCCCCCCCCCCCCCCCCCCCCCCCCCCCCCCCCCCCCCCCCCCCCCCCCCCCCCCCCCCCCCCCCCCCCCCCCCCCCCCCCCCCCCCCGCGGGAGGCGGAGGCATGAAGCATGTGTTTAGTGGACTGATACCGATATCGTACGTTAGACATATTTTCGTAGTGACGGAATTGTGAGTCATAGTTGTGTCCTGATGGGGGGCGGGGGGGGGGGCAGGTGGTGGGGTTCGTGATAGTCGTCGTTCAGAATATGGGTGCAGCAGCGGCTAGCAGCTTTGCGTTGGTTCTTTGTTGAATGGGAAGTCCGTAGTTTCAGTCCTCACTGGCTGGTGCGTGCAGAGGCCAAGTGGTCGCTGTGCTGGTTCTGGGCCCGAAACCGCAGCCTCTGCTTGTTCTTCTTCTTTGGTTCTTTAGATCGGTGCTTCCCTGAGCCACCTGGGAATTAAAAGAGACAAAAATAGAGCAATGGTTAACCCTTTGATCAGAACTTCCCACACTGGTTCTCTATGTAACAACCATCCAGTCTTTCGAACTTCGTGTCAAAGTCCTCCTACTCAATGTAATGTGGTCTGTTTCTTTAGCAAGTGATACATAACAATGGCTGCATTACCAGCAGAGCCATCTGCCCTGGGGCCCTAGACCCTCAAGGGCCCTGAAGGCCAAAGATTGTCTGTGTGGAATTACTTTGTGGTAATTTGATTAATTTTAATTTTAGTTTTTAGTTTGGTAATCTGCACCACTGAAATGGTAAACGCTGTGATGGCACCCTGCAGCTACGTGTCAAAATTCAGTTTCGTTCTCAATTCAATCTCTTTAATATTTTAGTTGATAGTTTTTAGTTGCAAACCATACCAACAGTGAGCCTTGTGTATGGTAATATTCCAGTTTAGGAATTTTGGCTGGTGTCTGGGGCTCTGGGCAAAATGGGTTAGGGGAGATGTGTGTGTGGGGTCTGGGGCTCAACAGGGGCCCACAGTTTATTCTTATTTTCATAGCAGGTTAATCTGGCCCTGCATGTAATCCACCGAGCTTGTATTCCAATAAATTTTGTGCTTTTTTAATGAAAATGTGTACTACAGTCTAGGCTCTGGGGCCTCCATATGAAAAAAGAATGGCGTCAGCATTTATCAGGCATTCTGTTTGTGAAAACACCTACACGGAAAAACAGTTCCATCTCATCACCTCACTGACCTGGCCTTACTATAAAGAGAGTGCTGGCAACATTATGGAGCTGTACTAAACACATTTGCTTTTAGAGCACCAGGGGCCAAGCTATAGTAGTATTGACTGCACTCACACATGAATATTAATCAGTCAGACTCAAAATCAGGGCAATTTTCCGCTGTTATGTTATGGGATAATGAAACATATTGATGGGTGCAAAGGACTGCTTAATGACGTGCGTGAGATCCACTTCTATTGACTTTACTGTGAAACAGCAGTACGTAAAAGCACAGTCATGCAACAGGCTGGTGTGGAATGGATTACGTCAACTCAACCTGCTTATTTTGGGTTGGAGTATTCAGAATTTGGGACTTGAGCTTGAATCAAAGTGTGCTTTGTGTATTGACGGCTCATAAGGATTCCAACAAAGCCCTTACAGTGATGTTAGGCAGAAGTTATGCAACTTCTGCCAATGATAAGGCCCCATTACACAAAGAAGAGAACATATGAGGGAACATCACATATCACGTCTTCATTTGCTCCAACCCTCAGAACTGAGCCACGGTTTTAAACTCTGTTCAACACTTTTCAATGTCACTGCAATAGAGACAGGAGATACGTGTGGGACGTTGCATAACTCTCTTTCCAAGTTGGAAAGGTCCCCCAGCCCAAGGTTAATCCATCCCAGGTTTCACTGGGATGGGCAAGGCATGCTGGGAACTGACTTCCTGCTCTCATGGAAGCTTGTGTGGTGGAGGTTCTGCACCCACGGCTCTCTTTGACAGAGAAAACTCTGGCTACCGAACCGCAAGGCAACAATCTGGCTGCCAAGTCCACAAATAAGATAACGAGGTGTGTGTGCGAGATGTGTGTGTGTGTGCGCGAGGGGGGAGTGAGTGTGAGGGAATTTAAGGGAAAAGAAAATCTAATGGGGGGAAAAGTGGAGTAAGGCTTGGATGATGAGACGCTATCTGGACCCTGATCTAGAGCACAAAGGAACAAGCCACGCTATGGTTCGCTGAGGGGGGAAACACAAGAAAACGCTACAGAAAAACAAATCTCGAGTGCAGTGTTGCCTGATTCTGGGTCTTATTACTGCACTTGCTCAAGCTTCTCTCACGAAATAATAGGTAACGGTGTGTAAAATGTGGCATTATCCCTAATTGCCTCCTCATATGTGCTGGCATCGCGGTGGCCTTTTAAGCACCCCTGCAAAAGACCTTTTTCTTATTCTCAAGGCTGCACTGTGAGGTACATTCGAAAATATTCACTCGTTTAAGCCGACACGCCTGAGAAAGCAAGATATTGCTCTGCTAATAGGGTCTCCCAGTGAATGATACAGATGCATGCAAACATCAAACCATCTCAAAGCTATTTTGTGCAATCAATCTAATCAATCTTGTTATTTTGACTCACAATCTGAGCCATGACAATAACGTTTCTCGGACACGGCTCCTGGTTAAAAATCACCCTTTGAGAACAACTTTCACATGTCGTCCATCAAGGTCTCGTGTCCTTCAATTGAAAGATATTACCAGAGGACTTTGTGCACTTGCTTAGCTGATGCCACTTTAGATTTATTGCCTGACTTAATAATAATAATAATGTTAGCTAAAGTAAATCTGGACCTGAAAGGCATTTGGCCTATAGGCTCATTTTCCTAATTGCTCTTTATAGAGGTAATTTTTATTCAAAACAGTGTTGCTAGGTGCCTGATAAACATGGCATTCAGTGCAATCAACTCAACATGAATTAAATTTGATGGCAATAAAGTACATGGTGCAGCATTAAACCCCCTCTGTAACGGGCAAAGCCTTCATGGGCCATTCCTTGGACGCAAGGCTGCATTTAAACTGAAAAGGCCTGCATTTACAGCAATTGCTTGAAACACAAATACTGAGAGTTGAGTTAAAAAGTAGTTTTCCTGGCTAGTTCAGGACTGGGCAGGAGATCTGTAATCCAAAGAGTTTCACGCTCTCTGTTAACAGCGCTCACAACACGCATGTATAATACAAACAAAACAGCCGGAGAGAAACAAATTCAGCAGCTGCACATGCAGACTGAGCACCTGAGTCCAAGAGGTATCGAATGCAGAGAGATTTCATGGGAACAACTATTATATATATTATATATATTATAAGACAACTTTGTTCAGCTTTCTGATCAAACAAACCAATCACGTCACTTCATCGCTTCCTTTTTGCAGGCTTCTCTTCCTTCCCTTAACTCTTAACTATAACAAGCTATAAGATGCATGAGAGGAAAAAGCCTTGTTCTAGGCTGCCCTACAAAGGCAAAAAATGCTGTAAGTATTACTAACATATTTGGTCAAAATTGAGTTAAGACCTAAATCTGACCTTTTTTTCATTTATTTAATTATACAAAAAACTTAATTAAAAAGACACCTTAGACAGTGATCATTTCTACGACAAAATGCTTTTGAAATTTGCAGTGATTGAACAAGACAAAAAAAAAGTGACGTGAAACCTAGTGACTGAGCAGCTAACCTTATAGATGAAGCTGTAAACTACATCGGCGTAAACTAAAGCTAACTTCTTCTTAAGGTAACTAGCTTTAGCAGATAGCAGCTGCTATCTCAGCTTTTGACTTGTAGTTAAATCAACATATGGATTAGATTATAAATTGACCAATTATATTGATTTCATTCTAAATATACTAGATGGACAGACAGACACCTGGCAAAGCAGAGATAGTGTTTTATGAGCTATGGAATGTATAATCAAACTAGTCAAAATGGAAAAGAAAGCAGAAAGATGCTGCATTATCCAGTGTTCTGACAGATCCACTCCATTCAGTAGCTCTGCTATACAGAAAAACCTACCCAACAGGCTTTTTACCCATCCTGGAAGATTTATTTTGCTTGCTAAGAAGATGTAGACATTCTGACGTTTCCCTTCAGAAACCAAAGACTTCCAATCAGACCTCTCAACACCAGGCATTATCAATCATAAACACACCTACGCAACCATTTCAGACCATATTTCATAAACCAATCTCAATGCTGACAGCTAGAGGGCAACCAATCCCCACATAAGCCCCTTCCCCCCAGCATCTGATACAGTCCTAGTGAGATGCTCTATCACATCTACCCAAGAACTCCCGTTTAGCGTTTCCTCAGGGCCCAACGCACTCTGAACACTGAGCTTTCATCATCTCATATTTACGACCGATGTAATCACTTAAGCTGATTACCAGGGTTCACAGAGGAAACAGTTTAATTTGCCTGGAAAGAAATGATTAAGTCATCTCGATTGCTTTCAAAACCAAGAAAAAATGCATAGATCTTGCAGCATGTAAAGATAATTTTGCCTTGGAAGGCACAGCGGGTTTCAAATCATTCGCTGTCTTTGTTTTGTGCTGTGACTGGCACAGTAGAGGATCAAATCAAAGGAGTATGGCTTTTATCAGAAAATTATAATCCTCCTTTATGCTTCCCTTTCCGTTCTGGCTGCATTTACTATCACTGCAGCAAACCATAATTTCACCAATGTTTAGTTTCCTTTCATAGATACGATCTTCCTCTGCCAGCTTGACGTCCGTGTTTGAGTTTGAAATGAAAAGCTAACTAAACAAACAAACAAAAATCTCAAGAGCAAATCAAAATGTTTTGTACTTGCGAATCAGAAGCAGAGCCTGTGGTAGGACGGTTGTTTACCGCTGTCAAAAATGACCTTTGCAGGATTCTTTTATGTATCCACATGTGTGTGCGCGAAGCATTTTTCAATGATATGCATGCCCTTTATGCCTGTGTGTCAGCGATTGTGCACTTCTATATCACCTATGTGAGCTTGAGCAACACTTAGTGTCATTTCCAATCTTTCCAGTTGCCAAACCAGAACGCAAAGAAATATTAAACTCCTCTGCATGCACTGTGGCGGACGTTCCCCAGTAACCTCTGAAAAACCAGCCGGGATCCACCGCTTCTTTCTTTTTCTTCCCCATCCTTCTCCCTTTTCGCCTCTCCATGTCCCTGCGATGCTATTTGAGGCGCTCCGCAATAATCGAGACGACTGCATCGTGAAGATCCAGCTAAGAGTTAAGCACTATTAGACATATCATATTCTTCGGCTCGCACTCCTGAATAATATCTCCTTGCGGAACGGCAATATGACTACTTGTTCAACTGATGCACTGAAAGATAATCTTTCAAATCCATATCCAGGGGGAAGGGAGCCAAAGCCAAAGCTCCCTTCATCTGTGTCAAAGCTAATATCTTTGTTTTGGAAAAGGGGAGCAAGCTCAAGAAAATGCACAAGTTTACATGAGAAAAAGTTTGCATTATACAACGCCACTGATATTCCTTTGAAATCAGGATTTTATTTACCTTTCTGTCACCAAGCATACTTTGTTAGATTTCTCTGCTAAAGCAAAGAGACCTTTTGTCCCCCTCTGTTGGCCCTGAGGCTGCTGTGGGGTATCTATATGTTACGCTACAATCACAGAGGCCGTGACCTGCTAAAAAAGAGCAATGCACCGACTGTCGGCACACACCAAGTGATTTCATCCACTAACGGCTCCAGCGGCAGTGCAGGAATCGAAGGCCTAATCTTATCTCCATTGCTTGCGGTTTGAGGAAAATCAATGGCTGAGCTCGAGAAGACATTAAGACATACGGTAAATGGGATCCTATACTGCTGAAAACTCTCCCCCCGCTCTCCTGTTACCCCATCCCTCCACTCGACGCAGACGGTCAATTAATAACTTTCGTAGGACACAGAAGGGGAGGGGTCAAAAAAAAAATAAAACATCCAAACAATTTCGAAGAAGATCCGGGTGGACTTAGGGAAGGTAAAGCCAGAGGCCATTATTTGTGAGGGAAAGAGAGAACTACTGGCGCCAGTGAGATTTGATTTCAGTGACAGAAATTGGATTAGCAGCCATTAAGGGCCTCCTCACACATACATTTATAATGCTGTGAAGGGGAAAGGATCTGTAGCCAGCCAGCGCTCTCTTTACTCACACACCGACAACTCCTCTGTCTGGGAAAAGGTTATGGACGATGACACTGGCCTATGCTGCTGCTGAACATAGCTTCCAGTTAATTTATAGGTGGGACACAGTGGTATGACCGCAAGTGACCCATAGGAAGTAGGCCAGAACATTTAATGGCGCTTTTCTGCTGTTATCTGCCTGCAGGGAAATGCTGTAGAAGGGTGATTTTGACATTTGAGGCAAAGGAGAACGTGACACAGACGAAAAATAATGCTTAAGTGTAAAAAGGCGGAGATTTGTAACAGATACAGACCTGGACGAAGTGAAACGGCAACAATATTTGGGAGGAACACTACTGGGAAATGCTGCAGCAGAGACGCAGACGTCAGATGTAGGAAAAAAGAAATCAGCCTTTTGACAGAGAGGACAATCATTTACAAGAAGCTCATCCTGCCAACCAGCTGACAAGAGGCTCTCTGCACAGCGTCACTTAGCCCTAACAAGGTTACTCTGGATCACACTCTTTCACTCACTCTTTCATTCTTTGGTTCCCGTTCCCTCCATGCTCTGCTTACTATCACCATGCTGAGAGGCGAGAATGATTTAAAACATACACATTCCAATTTCAAAAGCTAATGTTGGGATTAGGTCGGTCGTTATTTTCTCATCTATGAACCGGTGGAGGATCTGCTCCGAGATTAAAAAAGCAGGTTAGCTCACCGCTCGGCTCTTTGATGCTGCGTTTCACTGACAATAAGTTAAAGCGAAAACCCGACACGGAGATTAACGTCTCTAAGCGCAGAAGTCCCGGCAAAACATACATGACTGACACGGTGATTAATACGCCTGACGGTCAGTGCAGACAGTATATTTCTTTCCCCCCTCTGGAGAAGGTCGAGCTCACCATCAAGAAGCAGCCACAACCTGCCCAGGATGGCTACAGAACGGATGATGACCCCTGCACATTAAGGTTCTTCTCCATCGGTCCTGCTCAAGAGTTCAAAGTCATGCTCTGTTGCACTTCACCACATGGGAACTGTTCCCTTGTGCTGTTTGCGTTACCTCCTCTGTCTCGAGGGTTTATCAGGTAGAAACCTTCCATGACGGATGTTAAATTTGTCAACTTCCAAAAGGTAAGTAAAAGAAAGAACTAGTTTTCCAGAGATATGTACTCTACTTCACCTTCACCTAAACACTGTGTTTCAGAAATGCTGGGAAGTTTGGAATTACGTTTTCCTACTGTACTAGGAAAAATGCAATGGAATAATCCTTCAGGTCAGATTTCCAAGTTGGAAACTTGGGGAATGATTTCTCAGGTTTCTGACATGCACTTTGATGCTGGCATGTCAACATGGCACTGAAATCCTTAAAATACTCCTAAAGTTGATATACAGCACTGCTCTCTACAGTACATTAGATCTCTATAAACATCTGTGTAGCAAACAGTGTTTAGCAAGTTAATTGAAAGAAATTTAATCAATTACTCATTGAGAAAGTGATTTGAAGTAGTTTGTAGTTACTTTGTTACATTGCTGTCATTACTTCGTCCAGCTCTGTCAAAAGTGCCTTTAAACAACTCCAAAGCCTTCATCTTCTTTATTTATTTGTAGAAACAGAAAACTGGACATTAGGATTTAACATGCAGCATGCCTACGGATTTGAGGTATTTACTGACAGCTAGCTTAGCCCTGGTGACTCCAAATGTCCACACAGTGAAGCCGCGGGGCTCACACACCTTCCAACTCTAAACCAAACCCAAAGGAAGAAGAATGTAGGCTAACCGAATGTGGGCAAACGCTGCATTCACGCTGTCGGTAGTCACACATTTTTCCAAGGTAGTTAGCCATAGTGCTAACCTTGTAGTAATAGAGACAAATAGCCTAAATTTGCTATTTTTCTTTTGTATTTGTAGCAGGTTGTTTGACACCAAACACAAACAGCTCCTATAAACGTAAATTGATTGTATTAGTGTTAATATTGGATTTTATTTTGATGTTAGTGGTGGTGCATTTGCAGCCACTCTGCCAACAGTTTGTTGACATGTCTAGTTCTTTTCACCAAATGATATTGTCGGCGTCAGAAATTCCCAATATCTCAAAATTACAAGTTGGAGGCTGACGTGAGCATTTTTATTTTTCAACTTGGCTGCACGGTTTAAACCTTGTGATGTGAATATGGCATATGCAACCAGTGGCTACCTAGCAGCTAGAAAGACATGAGCACAAAACATAAATAAGGCAATTTTGGAATTACCAGGAGGTGCAATTCTTAAAAAAAGGAATCACATTACTGTAATGCATCACTAGAAAATGTTTTCCTGCCCAGCACTGGTGTGGAAAATGGCTAACTAGCCAGCTACCAATGACAAAAATCACAGCAGTGACTGTTGCACACAGAACAAAACAAAAGACAAAAGGGATGGTTGAACATGTTAACTAATATGATCAATGTTTAGTTTTTCATTAGTTTTCATTAAGTATTTCACTTTTATAACAGCTTAGGTAAGTAGATAAGTGTTTAATAAGTGCATTGACTTTTGCTGGACGCTTCTTGTACTGTCACCAATTTCACTATAAATGACTACTGCAGCACTCACTTGACTGGGGGAAGAAAAAAAAATAAAAGGGCCCCACACAGGAGCAGATGGTTTCTTACCAATCCATGTAACGTTTATTAGTTTAAAGCTGCACTAGGCAAGATTTATATGAAGAACTACACCTGGCTTTTCTGCCTAAATTGAAAAATTGGATTCAACAGGGAACAGCATCCAATCGTGTTGTACCCCCTTTAGTCCAAATTAATTCCTAGTATCAACTTCATATACACCATGCACAGAAAGTGTTTCATATAAACTTCACATGGAACTCATAAACTGCAATGAGCAGATGCCTCATCCTTAGACAACTGGACTCAGCAACAAGGGAAATTTCCTCATCCCAGTGGTAAAGCGGTTCAGCCATTATTTCTAAATGTCTGGTGTTGTTACCAGACACAGAGAAGAAGAAATGAGGTCTGAGGAGCTAAATCACATGACGTTATATGGTTTCTGGGCTATGACATCCTGCCAACTGTTACGCTTTTTCCCACTTCCACTTGAAGCTGCCAAAATCTTGTAGTTTAGCTTTAGCCGAAATCCGTACGCACACCGTACGCACCCTACAGCATTGAGCGGTAATCTGAATGGAGGCCTGCTGTTTATGTGACTCGGCCACTGTAGAAATGTGCCAACTATTGAGGTATGATCGGTTCTCTTCAATTTTACAGTTTTGAATTAAGGCATAAAACTGATAATTATTGACTTTTTTTTCTCCACTAAATGGAACCTTGCTGTATTTTAGTGGCTTTATACAGCCAATGGTGTCGTGAGGGTAACGTCAGCAGCCAGGCCGTGAACAGGCATCCCGACCGGCCCGCTGAGTCTGATGCGCCTTGAAACCGCAGGACTCGGAGAGAACTGAGCAGCCCCCTCTGTGGTCTGCTATCTCCCGACTGACTCATCGACGCATCTGGGCCTAAGTATATGGGGCTCTCCTGCCCCACGGGCACTTGGGTAAATGAGGGATAATTAGCTTTAGTTGACTTTAATGAATGGCCTAATGTTGTGTTTCATTTCTGATGAGAAAAATATAAAGCTCAGCAGTTATCAAAGGGAGGCCCTGTGCCGATGTTCCTGAAGGCTTGCCGCTGGTGTGGGACTGTTTGTTTTTGTATCTGTTGTGTGCATGGGGGCGAGGCAGAGTGAGCTGAAGATAGCTGCAGCATATGAGGGAGTGGTTTAAAATGTGACCGCAGAGCCAAAGATCAGGAAACCTGCTGGGTTACACAGTAGCAAATTCATCATTCTAGCCGGGAAGTTACTACAGATGTGAACTCTGTTTGTCTCTATTCAAAGAAATAAACAGCCCACAGCACTCCACTTTGAATTCCATGTCTTCTATATCAAGTCGAGATCTCTATAAAGGCTTTGATCTATCTTATAATTCCCACATGCTGTGATATAAAGCAGGAAGTGTCTCACAGAGTTATGATAGCCATTCATCTTAGTTTCCGATAAGTGTATTGCACCGAGCTGATGAAATGAATCATTTTCAACAGACAGAAGATCCAGCATGGATTTATTTGTTTTATTCAATCTTTGATAACAAGCTGCTTCTCAGGCTAGTCTGATACAACTGTCATCTACATTTTCACTGATGCACAATCACTTGCCACTGCAGCTAGATATAGTTCATTATCTTTGCTGCTCCATTAAGAAGTAAAAGCTAATAAACGCTGGACTTGGCAGTTGAGTTTAGTGTACTTTTACGCACTCTACCTTTTCCTTTTTATAGCAAATCAGGCTTGGCATACTTTGACGAATAGAATGAAACACTCCGCTCTCTCCAGAGGAGCTCACCAATCATCTCTCTGTGTAAACCAGCACCCCACCAGGATTAACTGTGCACTTTTAAAAGCACCCTCATACTGACAATGGATCAAGGCAGGGAAAGCACATCCTGCAGCGGAGGTGACCTCTTTGGACAACTATTAAACACATATTTGGAGCACTTATTATTTATCTGAAGAGGTGGATCTGCATTTCCAGGATCTGTTGAGTATAATGTAAATCTCGGGCCTTGGGTAAAGGGGGGGGGGGGTCAACCCCCAGCGGAGGGCTCAACTTGTGGATTTACCTGGCTCGGCCTCCTCCCACAAGCCTCTCTGTCTTCATAAACAATCCCTCTGCATTACAGCACCCAACCACACTTTATGGAGAGGAATAAAATGGTTGTTAACACAGCTATGAGGGTGCATGCAATAAGAGTGGGGGGGGGGGTTTCGGCTATAAGGTGGAGGAGAGAAGGGTGGATGAGGGTTTCTACAAACAGTTTGTCAACACTGTAAACTACTGGCACACACTCAGCCAAGTAGTACATGTCTAAAGTCCATGGTAGGGTGTACTTTGGTATGTATGTGATTATTAGCCTTTCCAAAACCAGAGGACAGAAATGTAAGGAATGGATTAAACCGCATGTTTGTCTGTAAGCTGCAATCAAGAGCATGACCAACTAACTAGCTTACTACCTAGTAACCGAGCATTACTAAGCAAACAAGCAAATCATTCCAGGTTCCGCTAAAAGAAAAGCAACGTGCGGCATCCCTCCTCTGTGTGGAAGCCAGTTCTGGAGGCAATCAGAGTTTAGAGTAATGTTAGCAGCTCTTTATTGGATGAGTAACCCCAGCCAAACTCATTACCTGAGATAGCATTACATTTGCCAAACATCAGGTATTCCTAATCCTAAAATCCTCTTCTGTATCATAAAAATTAACTGTCAAATGGTTGTTAATAAAATAAAACATCTGATCTTACATGTTTCCTTATCATCAGTATAATACTAGTACTAACTACCTGTGTAACTACCTGTGATACATGAACAATGATTTTTCATTATTTCCATGTCTCCTACATGGATCACCAAGGACTCTGACTTATAATATGACTTGTGCTACATAAGCGAGGTGAGGTTAGCTCAGTTACCTAAAGGCCAGCTGATCGAATGTGCCAGCGACAGTTGTAATTTCAGACAGCAAAATCGACTGCTGCCGGCTAAAAATCAGAAGCCTGCTTTTGTCTACCTCTGTCTGAAATCCAGAACCCATTGTTTCAAAATATGACAAGACGTTTGGCAGTAAATCTGCCACGTTATTGCTGTAACCTTGCGTATGTGCCATCTGAGAACAGAAAGCTGGACAGGCACAGCAACAGTTAAGGGGGCAGGGTGTTATGGCTATATTAAGACAGAACAAGGTGACCATGTGTGATCCACAGTCGCCACCTTCACCATGCATGCGTACAACGATGATGTGTGTCCGTGCGTGACTTTTTATGTGTGTGCATGCACTCCTTTTTTTCTAATTCCACCTGGTCTGCATCCTACTTGTCTCTGTGGGTCTGGAAGGGAATGGAGGAGGATATAGGAGGAAATTGTCCAGCATGATTCCTTCTTTATATCTCATTTCTGCACAAGTCCTTTTATCCCCCTTTCTCTCTACTAGGAAACCCCAGGAGGAAATCCCTCACATGTTTGGACAAGGAGCACAACTGTCCCAAAACAGGACTAGACACTAACAAGTAGGGAGCCAAGCTAAATCAGACGGGCTTAGATACTAAAACAGAGACAGGGGGCCATCAGGATCATGCCGCAATCCCCGTGCAATGGCCAGTGATGAGGGAATCAAGCCTGGCCGCGCTTTTTGTTTTCTTTGATTGTTCAGCTAACTCTCGAAGGGCGCTGTTGTTCAGGCTCCTCTGATGATCCCACAGACTGCACATGTTTTTTGATAAAAATGGTTCATTACTTCACAGCGGAGGAAAGCGGGTGGGGGGTGATGTGTTCGCAGAGCTCCTGTTGCACGGGGGAGAGAGGTAAATCCAATTCAGGAAGGGCTTGATCCTCTCTAAGGCCTGTGCTGCATCAAACACTTGTCAAACACTGGGCAGACAGACAGCTGAGTGGCTCTGACAGATCTGATCACAGACACAGGCAATAGTAGTCACCGCCACTCTATCCAGGCACTGCTCTCTCACTCTTAATAATAATCCCCCTTCAACTCACCAAAACACAAACAGAGGGCTTTGTGGCATATGGCAGGCATTTTCTTGTTGTTTTTAGCTGTGCATTATTGCAGTGCAATTTCAACGGTCATTTCAGCGTCTCACCTCGCCGTGGAGAGCTTTGTGTACTCCAGAAGGCAGCAGCATCTGTCAGAGACGCAGCAGCCGGGGACGGAGAAAGGAATCAAATCAAAGTGAGACTTAAGCTCCCACTAATCCAAAAGAAATGTCTGCAGGCCTGTCACGATCAAGGTCCTGAACCTTTCCACCCAGCAGGAAGGAGCATTTATGTTTGAAGGGATTTGATATGGTACCTGGAAGGGGTTTCATTACACTGACCACTAATCATGTCTTGAGATTTTCCTTGGAGAGCGATCAGGTTGTATCCCCTGAAAAGGCAATATAATGGGACAGAATACTATAAATCTAAAAATGAATTATGAAAATCATGTATTTGAGGAAGATGCGTTAAATGCAAATACAACTAAATTAACAACTACAGACACTGGTGAATTACTGCCAAATGTGAGTGTCCCAAATTAGGAAGGGTTTAACATTTCCACATAGTAGTTATTTATAGTGTATACCTATATAATGTTGTGCAAAAGCTGCATTTTTATCATTAAATGTTTTATAGGGAACACATCTTTATTTTAACATATTGTGTCATGTATGCATTAACAAAATTTCATTGTACATTTCTCTATTTATTGTATTTATATGTTTTCCCCACATTGCTCTATGCGTTTACTACATTTGGCTGCAACAACCAAATACCAAAGAAAATGAATGCATCTTGCACATACACCTGGCTAAGATTACAGTAATATCACACTCACAGCAGCATATTTTACAGAATGAATTCTCCTTGACTTTGATTTGCAGGATGTCTGGCATTTTGTCATTCAGCCTTCTTATTTCAGTGGAAAGCATGGAGATGCAAAGGCCAACGTGGGAGTCTTTTCTACTTTACAGACGATTTATTGAATGTTTCTATATCAGCAATGGGTCAGTGGTTAAATTTGGACAGTGTCGCTCGTAGTGACAAACGCAGCATTTTAGCACCTTTTTAAACTTATTGGTTTGGTTTTACTTTCTGCAAGTTTACTGTTTAGTTCACTCTCACCACTGTTATTCATTATTATCTCATCATTCTTAGGAGCATCAGGCAGCTGTTTTCAGCAAAAAAGCTCTAGTTAGCAACTAGCTGTTGAAGAGAGTGGCACCAGATATTTTCTTCAGGAGAGTGAATATGGATATGACTTATATGCACCAGGTGGTAAAAAACATAACTTCAAATGATTACTAATGTTGCTTCATGTCGGCTGAAATTTCTAACAGGTGACATCATCTTAGTATTTTGCTTTTTTCTGTGGATGGGAGTGTAGTGCTCTACAACCTTGGTAAGTTGGCCCTGGCCTCTACTTACCACTATAATGGCTCTGCTTTTAGTCCGCACCCGCCCCCTATATTTGTCACTGTTGGTTCACACACACACACACACACACACAGAAAAACCAACCGAAGGCCGGCAGGCCTATACTTGCTGCTTTGTTGTGTCTGCATGTCTGTGCACTGGGTCCACGCTCATGGACATGAGTGGGTCAGAAGCCACAGCCTCTCTCTGAATCACCAGCTGTAATTAAAAGCTGTGATGTCTCTATAAAGACGCCCGACAGAGATGGAGAAAGAGAGGGAAGGAGGGTGGAAAGAAGAGGAGAGGAGAGGGCTTCTGGTGGCTGAGCCAGTGCAACTGTGTACCAGATGTTTTTAGGCTCCCCCGTTCGGCTCCTCGCCTTCCTTCTTTTCTCCTCCAGCCAGACCACTGGAGAGGGAGGACTCCAGTCCACACAGCACTGCCTCGAACAATGCGTGCCATGGGAACACATCCTCCTCTGTGGCATGCGTTGTTCCTCAGACAGTCCCGCGCTGTGATATGTGATACATGAGTGAGAGAGTGTCATTCTAGTGCGAGACAGGAAAAGAGAATGGAAACAGCGACGAGGAAAAGAGTAGATAATGTGGTGACTTGTTCTGCCTGTGAGGTCTGTTTTATTGTTTGTCGGTGTCTATTACATGCGTCTCACACTTTGGCTGCATGAGCGTGTGTGTCTGTAAGTGTGTGTGCACATCGTCATCTGCCTGGTGTGGTGTAGATGTGGAGATGAAAGCGTTTGCGGCGCACAGGAGGGCTGGCAGCAGCACCGGACTGGAGGGCAGGCAGACAAGAGAGAGGAGGTGCAGGGATGCAGCCCGGTCAAACAGACCCCACTCTGACCAGCTCGGGATATCTAAATATGAGGTGAAAATCCCAGACACAGGAGCTACGCCAACAGAGGGTCAGACCGATATAGGCACTTGATGTTATTTGACAGGACTAAAGCAGAAAACGTATGGTATTTCATGCCTGTATTCGATATTGTTGGATTTCACAATTCCAAAAACCTTCCAATAAAGTACAAAAATCAATGTTTTCCTAGAATTGCATGCCTGTCAGGATGGAAGAGCCCCTAAAACTACATTTAGACCACCTTACCACACTCCAAATCCACAATAATTACATTTTTAAAAGCAGGGTGAGGTTTCATTGCAAGGTTAACAGATTGCCACCCCTGAAGCTGTCCTGTAAAATCCTTTAACACCTCACTGTGCAGACTTCTCTGGTCAGTCTTCTGATTTTAAATGTGATCTCAAAATCCCATCACAAGCTCCTGCCATCCATCCCTGTAAAAACACGGACCGTGTCTCGACTGCTGTAAATAGTCACAGATGGGCAGCTGCCCATCAAGGGAACGTTCACCGAAGATGTGCTTTATGGCCCCCGACTGTGTCATGGGCAATATCAGTCCATGCACTGCTCAGCGGGGGGAAATGGCTCCCGTTGGTGGGGCATGAGAACTTGAAAACATTCCACTTCTGTTCAGCATGTCCCCCTCCTCCTCCCTCTTTCCCCCTCCAGTTTGCTGCCACTTTGTTTGTTTGCACACGTCTGCTTTTGATGCTGCTGTTGATGTCGGCCCATATGCCTAATTTCCTCTGCCAGAAGACGACAGCGGAAGCCTCGCAACCAACGCAGTGCTCGCGCTATTTGACAAAGGCACGCTGAACAAGCTTACAGACGATCGTGATTTTGTACACGAGTACAAACACCAACTTTTGTTGTTTTGTTTTGGTTCTCGAATGCTCATTTATTCAACATCAAAAATGTATCCTAGAAAGAGATCAGCAAGCTTGGATTCAGTGGGACAACATTACTACCAATGCACTCTTTACACTGTACAAGCGAGTCAAACAAATAAGAGGACTGGTGTATCTAATGTGTGTACATGAGTCTACAAAAGGCAGTTCAGCAAAACCACAACTCAACTGAGCCAAAGAGTGTGAAAAAAAAAAAGCCTTCAATCACACCCTGCCTCTTTCTTCCTGTTGGAGAGGAACAGATGACAATAATGTGGAGTATGGAGCCCCAGTGAGCGCTGTTGACCCCTCCTCTTCCACCTCCCTCCCTCCTTCCATCCCTCCACCCCCTGGTCTTTGAAAGGCCTCCACATGTTTATGGCTCATGCCTGTGGTATGACGATGGATTCTCCATATAAAAGCCAGCAGGATCATGGGGTGTTTCAAATATTGCTCTCTGAAGACAGTTGCTGACAAAATGACAGCAGCCATATTTATTTTGGTCAGAGAGCAGGGGCACTTAGTGGGAAGTTAATCAGAGACCCTCCCCCCCTCCCTCCTCCTCCGGCTTCCAGCATCGCCCCCCCCTCTCCAATAAGGAATGTAGGGCAGAGAAGTTTCAGAGACTACTGGTAATGACTTTCTCCTCCGAAGGAAGATTCAACGCCTCTAAACTGCACAAGAGGCAGAAAAATAAACCCGAAAGTTTTATTTGAGAACATCAGCATAAAGTAAGTGTTGATTGTCTGTCCAGACATGAGCCTAGATAATCAATTTTCATCTGGTGGGGGGGGGATCTATGGCAAAGATTTGCAAATATGGGCTAGCGGAAACAGAACTTGTGTGAATTTGTGACTGTGACCGCAGCAGTGACCATAACTGCCATTGGCATTGGGATGCTGGAGAACTGGCCAAGTCACTGACAGGTTGATGTGTCTTTCCTCTTCACCCATGCTCTTTCTCACTACAGCACAGTGCAAAGCTTCTAAAACACTCTCTATCGTGCAGCATGAGGAAGTCATCATTATGTTTCTGTTTGCAACTTCACCACAAGTTTTTGGCAGGATTTAATGAAATTAATGAATGATGCAAGCTTGTGAGGCGGGGGGGGGGGGGGGGGGGGTGGGGGCGGGGGGTGGCGGCGGTGTTCGTTCTCAGACCACACACCAGGACCCGTGGGGGGACCAGGGGCTCCCATGCGGGCCAAA
>JAVQJF010127936.1:0-17274 GCA_036023855.1 Gadopsis marmoratus
CATGTTGGGTGAGTTCAAAGTTGTCGAACAATTTCACAAGCTCTATAGATAAGGGGTCATTCTTTTTGTTAACGTGAATATTCAGGTCTCCATTCAGGATGAGTCTATCACATCTGGTGATGCCCAGCGAGATCAGTTCAGTTTTAAGTTCGCTTCATTTAGTCGTGGGTTTGGGCTGCAACAACCGTGCAGGTGTGCAGGTGGAGAAGCCACATGATGAAATGAAAAAGGCATTTTGTGCAGTCAGAGCTTGTTTTCATCCCAGTATTTAAAAAGACAAATACTGTGAACGTATCAAACCGAGGTGGAAACTAATTACTGCACACGGAGCAGCAAATATGAAGGGATGTCGGATACAGCAGAGCTTTGTGTTCCGATGATCGCCATGTCTCCGTCCAGCAACCCACATCACACACACACACACACACACACACTACAACACATTGTGAGGTTTCCATCACCAACGGCGCCGCGTGTCATCAGCTACAACATGACTGCACTCTGGTATCATCGCTGCTGTATCCATCCAATAACTGAGCACTCTGAGGCAGAGCGATCACTGCTGTACATGCCTATAACACCACCACGGTGACATGTCACATAAAGCCACCGACCCTGCTCTTAACCCCTCTCTTTCGCCCCAGCCCACCCTCTTGCTAATTCCAGGTAGTGATGGGGGAGCGGAGGGGGCGGCAGAGGGCAGAGTGACAGGGGTGCGAGGGTGAGGGAGGAGGGGGTGATGGAGGTTAATAGTCCGTCTCTACTTACTGGCCGTAAAGGGTCCAGACAGTCCGTTAGTGCTTTAGTGCCAGGTCAATCGTACATGTCGCTTTGTGTTAAAGCTCGGGGGGTGGGGTGGGGGGGTGGGGGGGGGTGCAGAACATCAGGTAGAACTGCTTCAGCGTCAGCTGAGGTGACTAGACGTCCAGGCTCCGAGTCTGTTTACATGAAAGTGTAGGTAAAGCTCATCGTTTACCGAACCTCACGCGGACATTTTCTTCTGTGTACCTATGGAAGTATGTGCGTTATAGTTATAGTTTAACCAATTTTTGCAGAAAAATATCTGGATTTTTCCTGTATTCATACAGAAATGTCTGGATTCTTTACAACATTCTGCACAAAATATCTGGATTTATTTTAAAAAGGAGCAGATGGGTTTTAACAGGTTCCATGAATCCAACAGTACAGTGCGGTTTACTCAGTTTTAAGGAGGAAAGCAGCCAGCACAGCTCACTAAATAGCCTACTTATAGAAAGATAAAGAGAAGTGAAGTAATTTAGACTGTAACTTACTGCTCTTTTGCTGCAGACGGTTTTATTCAAATTAGATTTTCATTTGAATTTTTGTTTGAAATACAAAAAATAAACAGACTCATTTGCAGATTTTTTTTTAATGGATATAAATTTAAAACAAATATGAGCTATATAGATGCCTTACTTTTCGGGCCTTGCTTGAGTGAATCTATCTTTAGTTTACCATATCGTTTCAAAAACAATGCAGCTGAAACTTTGGGACTCACATGCAGAAATCTTCTGTTGACTTGTGGTGCATTCAGGTGCTGCGAGAGGCTCCCAAATCAGGGACCTCAGAGTTGGATGCTTTCACGATTTCTGTCGTGGGTAAATCAGATCCAGAAAACAGACGATACGAAACCTTCTGGATGAAACAACATTTTGAGAACAAGACATTGTAACCTTCTGTCCTCTATGAGTTAAAGACAGTGCTGATCAGCAGACAGCTGTTGTTATATTTATCATACTACATCTTTATAATTGCTAATTGTACAAAAAATACGAAACACAAATGCACACCCACCCCTGTTTTTCAACTGCATTAAATAACAAATGTACTTTTTTTCTGACTCAACAGCTGCAAATAGATACACTCTCTGGTTACGGTTATAGTTGCCGTCTCAATGCAGTTTTTATCATACGAGGATGCATTAAATGACATACTGTGTCTGGATGGGATAAAAAATTGGATTCTGCTCACATTGCTCTCAGATCATAAAAAACAGAAATGTCAGCGTTCAGGCTTGCCTTGTGATGGGAACTGTGCACAGCCTGGACGCACTCCAGGCAGCGAGGGGGAGCAGGAAGAACTACTGCAAAGAGATAAATGCAAAAACAGCCACTTTCAGGCTGCGTAAAAATCAGACCCTCAGAAAACATGTTGGTTCAGTTGCTAATAAGCACTAAAAACACACTTGTTTAGCAGATATTTGGTCATGAACCAAAGTGCCAAAGTTGACCTGATGATGGCGCTATAGAGGTAAAGTCATGAGATCACCAGACAATTTGATTAATACGCTGGGGGCCGTGGATGTCTGTCCAAACGTTCACGGCAACCCTACCAATATTTGAGCAGATATTTCAGTCTCGACCAACACTAGAGCTGTGTGATCGTTTCTGTCAGGTGTGTGTCTTCACTTAAATTAGTTGCATGAGTTTGGTGCAGCGTTACCCTTTAATCTCCCTGATTTCAGAGATCATGAATGTTTTGGGCTTTAAAAACAGGTACGCAGGGCTAACAAACAACAACAAAACAAGAAGCCCTGACCTACCTCTGTTTAGGGGTTTTGATTTAGTCGAGAGGTCTTTTTACGCCGGACTTCCTGCCTATCTAACATTTAATTTGACCTCAGAAATGGCTGAATATGGCCGACAGATATCCGTGGTAACGCACACACACACATACACAAACAAAGGCACATGTTGGTATGTTGGTCCATCACGCTGACTGTATGCATCTGAGTCTGTGTGTTTGACAGTGAGAGAAAGTGAATGCTCGCTATGCGACTCTGATTGTTTCAGAGAAACTCCCGTCCTGCTACATGATAATCAGGTGTGGCGGCTGGAGCTTGTCTGTCTCCCCATCAGCCTGTTACCGTGGCGATAGGAGCTGAGCTCTGTCCCCTTTTAGTGTCAGCCGCGGCGACGTCCATGTCATGTCAGTCCAAACGAACGGCATGAGTGCGTGTGTGTGGGTGCGTTTGTGTTTTTTGGGGGGGGAACAGCTGAGTGGCCCTGGCAGTCTGTCCCTTAGGATCAGTCTGTCCTGCATGACCTGCTGACCCCTACACACAAACACACACACACACACAGGAGGCTTTATACTCAGCTGTACAGTAGAAAATGAATAAGTTCAAACACAACCTACCATATATCCTTAAGTAAAAGCCAAGTCTTCAGTAACAGCTGGGGGTGCGGTCGACACAAAAAAATTAAACTCCCAGTGGCTGTCATATTATGTGCTGCCAATTAACTTAGTATCTTTCCAACGCTTTAATTGAATAAACTCAACAACATAATCACGTTACTTTCAACACTGTTGTTCTGGATTAGTCATCTAAAGTGTTATTGTCTGATTTCAGTCGCTGCAGGCATATCAGCCAAACTGTGCGTTGTAGTAACTTACAAGCTCCACAAGATGGCAGCAGCTTCATTGTACGGGAACTTTGCAAGTCAATTTGTTTTCCACAACAAGTTTCCTGAAAATGTTAAACAATAAAAGCCTCGTTCAGGAATGAAGGGTAAGGGTTTCTGTCCACTGAAATGCTAGAAGGCTTTTAATTTGAAACATACAGGAAGTGTTGAGTAACAGTGATTTAGTAACTTTAACAGGGCAAATGGGAGCTGATCAAAACGAGGCTTCGTACTAAAATATTATATAATAATAATTATACTCATCAAACAGAGGGAATTGGAAACAAAGGCCTGCCTCTAATAGAAGCCCGCTTCAGATAAAGGCCTGGTACCTTCTGCAGTTCAGGTGAATAAAGTCCCCGGCTTCCATTTGAGGAAATACGTTTTTTAATCAAAACTCAGTGCAAGGGGAGAAAGTGAGCAGGCAGGTAGCAGAGCTCTGGATACGCTGAAGGATCTACCATATAGAATACTATTGCAGGTCTGGTGTTTTGGCATTTATCAGCTTCAGCTGCCTTACCACCTGGACTGGACTACAGCCAAACCTATTTTTTTATGCAGTCTCTAGAATATCAAAAATCTAGTCAAACCGCATTTATATGTTGGACATGGCTAATGAAGACGTATATATGGCAACATTTTCATTTTCAGACTTGCTGACTTGAAATACTTGAGGACATTTTTCAGACTTCGTGCAGCTCTCAGGACTATGACCTTGACTTTGATGTGTGAAATCGGTGGAGCTCCCTTTTAAAATGAGTGTTTAGGTGGGGCCACATTTTTCACAGTCAAGTCTGACAAAGTTTGCTTCTTGTATCCATGATTTAATTTAATTTAATTAATAGTTTGGATTTAGGCGGTATGTAGACTTGGACATCATCGGCGTAGAAGTGGAGCCAATTGTGACGGATGATATTGGCGAGGCGGTGGGCCGCGGACGGAGCTCATTTTAACCTCGCTCCATGACACCAGCCAAGGAATGACTGTCACACACACACACACGCACACGTAGCGAGCTGGCGGTGTGGCAGACAGGAAGACGAGACAGTGTCTAAGATGGGGGGGAGGAGCTGCTCTGCTATTTCCTGCGTCTGAGGAGGAGCATTAGACCCAAGACAATGTCACAGCCAATCACCTTCAACACTGTCACAATGACTCCTCGCAGTTGCCGTTCTTGTCATCCTTCCTCCTTCCTAAGACTTTCTGACAAGTCCCCATCTGAAGGACTCCACTTGTCCAAACACACCTTCCTCCTCTCCCTTCTCCACTCCCTTTTCAAAAAGAAAAGAAAATGTCCTCTCTTCCCAACTCTCCTCCTCCTTCCTGCCTTCATCTCTCCACTTCGCGTCCACGCCAGCTCATTGATCTCTGTCCGTATTGAATGTCAGAGACACGTTCAAAGATGCTTTTCGTTCCCCATTAATAATTCACACTGCCTGAATCATCAATAATAATTCTCACAGAGCAATCATTCAGCTTTACCACCTCTCTCCCTCTCTCTCTGTCCCTCTCTTCCTCTCTTTATCCACTTCCTGCCCTAGGCCATTCTTCCCTTCGACACCTTATTCCCTACTTAAACTCCTCTCGCTCTGTGATATCTCTTTTTGCTTATTCGGCCCACTTTTCCCAGCCCTTTTATGTGTATCATATCTTCATCCTTTTTCCCTCGGCAAGGCACTTTTTCACGAGGTCGGCCGCTGCTTTCGCAGCCATGGATTATCTGAACATGACAGATTCCCGGCTTATTCTAGTGGAACAACCAGTCGTGCTGTTTTTCCACGATTTCCCTAATGTAATTAAACATTAACATTATTATTAGACTGGCAGGGAAGTTCTATTCTACGGTTCTTTAACTGTGGCGATAACTCAAGCCCCGTCAATCACCTGCTCAAAAATGAATGAGGATGGACTATGTGTCACCACCCAGCCAGTGTATATTTACTTTAATAGATATAGTGGAGAGGAGGAAGAGGCGGAGGAGGACAAATACAGGCAGAAAGCCTCTCTTAATGTACATGTAAAACTCTCCAGTGGGCCCATGCCAAGTGTAAGTGGTTGAGTGATATTGGCAAAGGGAGACAGGAGGGGATGGAGGGAGAGAAAGTGTCAGATTTAGGCATTTTCCTTAATGCTATAAGAGCTTATTGATATTTTGATTTTCACTGGGGGCCGGCAGGTGCTGAGGCAGCTGCTTTTCGCTCCGTCTCTTTACGGGTGAGATGTGGAGTTCAGTCTATCCTGCTCGCGGAAAACCGTCCGGAAAACTGTCTCCTGGGAATGCCGCCACGACCAGAGAGAGAGAGAGAGAGAGACGAGGAGGGAGGGGAGAGGTGTTGCATGCTGGGCAAGCAGAGAATGGGTCATCTGAGGTCCGTCGGTTTTAAGACTGGTGGCCCCTGTCGGACTTCCTGTGTGTACTTCATAGTGGGATCACTTTATTCAGGAGAGCACAGTGTGAGAGCCAGGGAGAGTCTTTGCTGTGCAGAGATCTGCAGGACTTGCCGTTGCCTTGCTGGAGGCACTCCCGAGGATGGAGATGGAGATGAAGATGTCATTCCGCTTGTCCAGCACTTTGGATGAGATAGTGACATATATCAACAAGTCAGATTGCTACAAAACTTGGAATGAATATCCAGGTTTTCTACAGGGTGACTTTTACTTTGCTACCGGCCTGTTGGGCACATAGGTCTGGTGTTCCCTCATCCCTCGCTCAAGTCATAAGGAGATACGAAGCGACGTCCTCGGCACACGTCAATGAGCTGTGAGCAGGTCTATTGCGGAGTGATTGTCCTGCTCAGACTGCTTCATTTTAATCACTTTTAGAGGGAAAACTACACAATATATCACCTTTGTATTTTCCTGTAAATCATCTAGCAACTCTGGACTCCAGGTTGGGAATCAAACTGAATGGATGGTAGAGATGAGAAAGTCTACCATGTTTACAATTTGCATCCTGCACAGTGGAATAAAAAAAGAATACGTGTCTGTGGCATGTTTACCACTTCCTGTTAACAATCCCACAATATAACACTGTTGCTAATAACAATAATAGCTGCATTACATTCAGTTGTGTCCCTGATATTTTGTATGTAATCCAACAGATCCATCAGTAATGTTAGCTGTACCTATATTGGCATAAAATGGACATTCAGGCTCACCAGAGGATTAATCTATTGGATTCTAGTGATCGCATTAATTGGTGGTGTGCTTACTTCAATGTCGTAGGGGCGTAATGAACATTGCAGCCTCTAGAGGACCCTAGCAGGCCTTTAAACTTACCCGGCTTCTCCGAAGGAACCGGGACTAGCATCCTTCCACAGCCTGCCACAGGTATGCTGCTCTTACACTGCAAATGCAAATTATATATAATAATTAATAATAATTATAAATCTTGCAAAAATAAAAGTGAATAATGAACAGAAGCAGTAAAATTTAATTTAAGAATTCCTTGTACTCTATCTGTAATTACATCAAACTGTCCCTTCTTTCTCTTCTCTCTCTCCATCCCACCGACTGGCTAATAGTTAGACCTCTACTGTAAATAAATACAAGGACTCCTGCATGTCTTTAAGAGGAGGAAGCTCGTAGTCACCCAGCCCAAGTCTCTCCCGCCCTAATTTTCTCTTTATTTGAAACCGCTCGCTAACAACACTCTGAGGGATCCTTCCCTGTTTTCACAGCGTCCTCTCCCTCAGGAGGGACTGCAGCCACACAGGAATATCACACAACACAAAAACCCATCTCGTCCGATTTAAACATAACATGGATGGACACACACACACGTACACACTTTCCCTGTCAGAGTGTTGAGGAGGTCAAGGAGAAACGGGGAGCCTGTACCCGATCGACTGTTGAGAATGAAAACGTCCTGCTCTGACTGATGCGTCTGCGCTCAGCGTCACCGTCAGGGTGCTGTGACTGCTGCAGGCCACAAAAGCAAATGAAGAGATCACTCTCTGCCTTGCAGCGATACTCCACACAAAATCTACAGTAAAGTAAGAAACCCTCACCTCGCGTAGATTTGAAAAGTGGCTGTAAAATGCTTTTGCAGAAAACGGAGGCCGCATAGTCACCTTGCATTCGTGTCGGGTTAAGAACAAGATTTCACAGGTTTGAAAAAGAAAATATTCTACTTCTGCAGCATTCTTCACCTCCTTTCTGTCAGCCTGTATGAGTGCATGTTCCAAACACTCACCAAGAAATGACTAAATACACAACTTCAGTCTCAGCAGTAATCAGTGAATATTCTTCATCTCTTTATCGCACAGTTAGTGAATATAAAGAGATAAAGATAGTTTTCAGCAGAAAAGAACAGATAAATGTGAAAAAACAGCAAAAGATGAGTTTATGTAAAAAAAAAAGTTAATAAGAATATGTAATAAAAGAAGGCGGTGTCCAGAAGCCAATCAGTGAACTACAATATGAACTCAGACCTAATTGGAAGCAGGTGTGTCAGACTAACCAATGGCTGAGCTTAGACAGAGTGCTGTCGGAAAATGGAAAAGCAGGAGGCGGGTTCTGCGGGTGCGGAACGTGGAGGTAGATTTATCGGTGCAGCTTGGAGAAGTTGTTTATTCCTGCTTGAGACAATTGTTACGGATGATTTTTTTTTTATTAAAGAAGAAAGAAAATGAAACAGAGCTACAAACTTTCAGGTCTACTTAAAGGAGGAAAGATATATACTTAAAAGATTTTATTTGCCTCGCAGTCCTAATAAAAAAAATCAACTAATCTTAACACAAGCACACGAAATCTGATAAGGGAGTGAGATTCAAGGATAACAGAGCACCGAACTTATTTCTAAATAATTCCTGAAGCAAGGGAAACTACACAGGGAACAAGTGGAATTAAAAATCTATTGATGGCAGAAAAAAATAGACTAAATTACCTGTTAAGATGGATGTTTGTTTGCAGTAAAGCAATAATTCAAACTGTCAAACCAGGAGGGGGAAACCGTCCTGTTTACCATTTGAACTAACATCGGTTGAACTAAACCTGCACGCTGGAGTCCAGATTGTGGTCACACTCGTAATCAATTCAATTCAAAACGGGCACAATCGATAATATCAAAACACTACCTGAGTCATTGTTGAGGTAGTTATATAAAGCATCAAAGAAAAATAGAAAGGCGTTGAGAGAGTAAAAGGAGCTGCAGTGAGACTGGAGGGGCTGCGGTCACCGAGTGCTGCAGGCTGAAGCTCTGCTGATCTGCACATTTACAAATCAGTTATGTGATACGACTTGTTTAATTACAGTATCACTGTGTAAACTCTAAAGTGATCAATCACATCCTTTTTTCTTTTTTGTGGAATCTGCGAGCCTTCTTTCCATTGTTCTCACCAAAACACCCAAAGACGGAACGCGCACGTCTTCAGTGCAGACAAAAACATGAATATTAGTTTAATGCCACATAGATGCAAGATAACTGAAATCACGTCTGTTCCGAACGCCGTCAAATGAAGATATCAATAGAATTGATTGCTATGACTGTTACTCCCACAGAGGATGTAGCCGGCAGTAGTTCATTCTGTCGCAGACAGAAGTGAGGTTTCTTTCTCATCATTAGAAGAGGATGGGCCACCCCCCCCCCCATTCTATTAAAATGAAACGAAAAATGCAACAATCCTCTTCTTTTGAGCATCTTAGGAAGAAATAAAGCGTTGATTCATGTCACAGCGAGTGGTTTAAGGGTTAGTGTTGGTGTTTATAGTACTATATGTGCAGACTCAGACCCAGCCTGCCTTACAAAATGTTCAGCATCAGAGTACATAATATGTATTTAGTGCGCTGTAATATACCAAAGATGTATACTTACTCCTGAACCTCCTTCCTCTCGGGGTTAACAGAGAACTCTTCCACCTGTTACAGGAAACAATTGATTTGCATGCTGAAGCCCACGGTTAAGGGATATTCAACACCGGAGGACACGCTCACCTGGCCTCCTCTGCTGCCTGCATGACAGCAGGTTTGTGCATGTACATATATATATATATATATATATTATTTTGACTTTTGTCTTTGATGTTAACTTTATCTGTGAGGCAAATCAAAATGCTTAGAAATCCGGCGTTAGGCTGAAATTAAGGAAGATAAATATTAAAATCAGTAAGTAACAACACCCTGGCCACAATAACTAAATAATTAAATGGCTAACAAGTTAACAATAAAATAAGTTCAACATTTAAACCAAAGCCTCTACAGCAAGTTAGTTAAGCTGTTTTTATTCAGGAGGCCTCATTAAGATTAGGTTCCCTTTAACAACTGCAAGACGCTGCCAAATACCTGCTCAGGTTTTCTTGTTATTTCCTCGCTGTTATAACACGATCATTTTGTATTATGTCTCATTATTATTATTATTATTATTATTACGCACCAACTTAAAGCTATATGTTACTATTTCCGTCTTATAACTAAAAAAGCAACAAATAAGTCCATATAATAAGAACATTTTCTTGTTTTAAGCAGAAATGAAGCACTTTATTTAGTTCTGGAAGGAAACATTAAGTTAGTGTTCTTCCTGGAACAAGTAAGGAAAGAGCAGTCGTTTCAAAATGTGAAGGAACCTTATAACTTATTCTGAAAGAAGAAGTAAAAGTATGGATTGTTCAGGTGTAAGCAGTGTTCATATGCAGTGTGTGTGTGTCAGAGGGACGGGTGGTAAGGGATATCTAACACCTAAGAGGACAGACTCACCTGAGGCCGGTGCCAGTTTTCACTTCCTGTACTTATCGACACCTGCTTCCTGTTGCAGGAGGAAGTGGCCACGCAGCACGCAGCCTGAGTGAAACTGGAGAGAGTGTTTGCACTGCTACGCTGGGAGTGTGTCGGCAAAAAAATCAGCCTCCGGATAAATTATGAATGAGAGTGATGGAGGGGATAAGAGGAGGAAGAGGCGGAGGAGGGAGGGAGAGACGGAAGGGGGGAGAGGGATGACGTCATAGTGTTATCTTCTGTTTTACCGCCTTCTTGTCGTTGTAGTAAAGAAATACTTTTACCACAGATGAAAATTACTTCATCACAAGTAAAAGTAACTTTAATCAGCAGTGAAAGTTGGTCCTAAGGGAACAAGAGTAGAGTTTAGTTAGTTAGTGGTGGTTTTCATGCTTTCTAGTCAGCTGAAGAAGATAGGAAACAAATAAGGATAATAAGCAGCGATGGACAGAAACTAAGAAAGAATGAGGATGGGAATAAGGGAAACAGCAGTGGCGGAAATAAATTAGGAACATGTGTGAGGGCAGGAGAAAAAGAAAAAGGAAGGAAAGAGGAAATTAAAGATTCAAGAAGGAGGAAGAAAATAAGGAAACAAGGATGAAAAGAAAGAATGAGGAGAAAGAGAAAGAAAGGCAGGAATAAATAAATAAATAAGGAATATGTGTAGCAACAGAAGGAAGGACAGATGAAAAGTAGGAAGAAAATTCAATCTTATTTATATAGCGCTATATCATAGAGTTATCTCATAGCACTTGTTAATATAGAGCAAGTCCAAACCAACTCTATATGTAAAAGGAAGAAAGGAAGTGAGCAACTAATGAAAGAAGGAAAACTGAAGGAAAGAGGGAAATAAAGAGGGAAAGTGGAAGGAAAATAAGGAAGAACTTAGGAAATAATAAGAAAAAAAGGAAGCAATTAGGGAAGTAAATAAGAAAAATGTGTGAGGATGGAAGGAAAGACGGAAAGGAAAAATGGCAAAGGATGACTGGTACCGGAGTAAATATACGTAGTTCCGTGTCACCGGTGTCGCGGTGCGTCGCTGACCCGGAACACTTCCTGTGACCCGGTGGACCCGAGTGTGTTGTCACACAGCTCAGCAGAGAGAGGAGAGGCTGCATGAAGGGGAAACTGCAATGAATAAAAAAGAAAACCAAAGAAAGATAAAAGAAAGAAGAAGCCCTCATTTGATCCATAATTGATGGTCTTTATATGAGCCGGCTGGTGAGCAGAAAACAGAGATCTGGATAACAAGCACACGGCTGTACGTGACCGCAGGTTGGAGAGAGGCGGCCTCGCTTCCCTCTCTTCATGTTTCCCCCTCTTTTCTCTTTTAATGAGTGTCAGAATTCAGAATTCAGGTTTCTGTTTTGTCTTTTTTTTTTTTTTTCATAAATGGGAGCTGGGAGAGGAGGGTGGGAACAAAACAACAAGAAAGCAGAAAAAGAGAAAAAGAACAAGCGTTCCTGATAAAGTGCTTACAGAGCGTTTGTAGGAAGTTCTGCAGACGTGCGGCCGATGTGGGCCACAAGCGATGGGGGGGGGGTTTATCTCATTGATTAGAGCCGCACAGCAGGAACAGAGAGCGAGGGGGGGAATCACAGGTGAGGCTGTGCATAATACACCAACACCAGTTATATTTAGCCTCTTCTCGACCGTCATTAAGTGGCATCTTCCCCAGAAAATGAACCAGTTCCATCCGATTGGTGCCGGTTTATTCTGCCAGGCCAGACTCCATTTACAAATGAAGGCGTTTTTCACCACTCCCTCCTAAATAGTGGCTTAAAGCACGAGCCTGACATTCTATAATGCTCTCGTCTTATCTTAGCAAATTTCCTGAAAAGGCCAAAACCAACAAATGTATCCTACTAACAAGTATTGTGTGTATGTGTGTGTCCAAAGCCTGGTGTGTTGTATTCCGCTGAGCTCCATTGTTGTCCAAAACCTTTTAAAAATCACGGTTACAAACTGTGGTTTATATTGATTCAGTCGCCCTAAAGGGCACCGGGCTGCGGAGCGTTTTTGGTGTAGTGGCCACCCTCGGTATTACAGGATCACGTGACTTCACGAGGCCCAAATGCACTCGCAGTCGTTACAAAAAGCTGTGAAACAGTGAACACACTTGTGTTTTTTCCAGCATCACAAACAAATTTTAAAGATCTCCAAACGTCGTCTCAGTAACTTATTTCATGTCGTGGGTGCCAGGAGTAAACAGGAAGTCTCAGCAGGAGAAGTCTGACAAATTTATTTTGGCTCCCGCTGAACAACTTTCATGCAATTAAATCGGGGAGGGCGTTACCCAGTCTTTCTCAACCCATCTACGGCCTGTCCAGCTGCCAAATGTGTACAAATCTGAAACTGAAAATAGTCCCCGAACTTTTTTTTAACTATTGACTACCGTTTGAGGAACGTGTGATAAAAATGACTGAGCCTGTTCGCGTTGATTTTCAACAGGCTTTAGTGTTCAGCACAGGGCTGAGAGCCACAGACGTGGTGGGGAAGAGACAGACCGACACGTCGCTGGTTCGGGTCTTTTCACAAGGTTCCTTGACATAAAGAAGAATAAAGAGCATTGCCAGGCGTACCCATTAATCACAGAGCGACTGAGGAGTTCTCATTTGTCCACACAGCTCCTCTCTCTGAGCGGGCCACAGTCAAAAGAATGTGTTTACCTCTCCTGCCACCAAGATGGAGCAAAGAAGAAAGCGGTATGAAACAAAAGGGTAATGGCCCATCCTATAGACGAGGTGTTTGTCTGCTTTAAAGCCATGAGTCGCTATGAATAAAACAGCAGAAGCTGTCACGGGGCGCTTCTTCCCAGACAGGAGAGCAGCGAGAGGGCTAATGTGATCACAGCGTCGGGCCCCGCGGTGCACAAAAGATACTCTCCCTTTTCTAAACAAAGGAGGTGAATGATGAGCGGCGGCGTTAACGGATCATAACAAAATGCCAAT
The DNA here is from genome assembly GCA_036023855.1 of Gadopsis marmoratus. Lineage (NCBI taxonomy): Eukaryota > Metazoa > Chordata > Actinopteri > Centrarchiformes > Percichthyidae > Gadopsis > Gadopsis marmoratus. Next base: position 13,088 of record JAVQJF010127936.1, read on the forward strand.
AAAAAGACTAAGAGGAAGAGATTTTAATGACTCCTTTCAGTAAACATGAGGCCCCACCGACTCCTTCATCCCCCCCCTCCGCCACCACACCCGTCCTCTCCTCTCTCCTCTCATCTCGCTCTTCCCCTCCTCCACCTCCACCTCCTCCTCCTCCTCCTCCTCCACCTGTCTGTTCTCGCAGACTGCCGCTGACTGCCGGGAGACGCCGGCGCACGATGAGCTCTGACTGCGAGCTCGGCTGGTTTGGGACACTGGGCCGTTGTGACAAGCGCCGTCCTGGCCCTGCGCCGGTCTCCGCGGTGACGCCGCCATTGTGGCAACAGGCCGTCTCCATGGTGACACGGCTGTCAGAGGCTGTAAGAGAGGGAACACCTGCCCCTGTTGCCTAACTGCTGCTGGGAAGGGTTGAGGATACTATGACTCTGAAAGTCATAGTACTCAGATTAACCAAACTCCTGGTAGGATAAAACAAAGTGCAGGAAAATGAGTTTTAAATTCTGTGTTGTTTACTTCTAGTGGTAGACAAGTACTCCAACCTTTACTGGAGTAAAGCTACATGTTTTTAGTTTGTAGTAGTGTCACAGTGTAAAAATACCTTACATTGTAAAATGTACTGAAACATAAAAAGTAAAAATATTCGTGGTAAAAAGGGTCAGGTGAATCTCCCAATTTTAGCAATTTGGTGAAGAAGGACAAAAAGGGAAAAGATGGAAGGAAGGAAGAACAAAAGACAGAATTATTGAAATGAGAAAAGGAAGAGAGGAGGCAAATAATTAAACAAAAACAAAACCAGAAGGACAAAAATAAAGAATAAACATTAAGTTGAGAGGAAAGAAAGGAAGAAAGCTAATCAGAGGAAAGTTAAAACATAAGAAATAAACAAGGAAGGAAATAGGTTAACGAAGGAAGGAAGGACAGAATGGAAAGAAGGAAAAAAGGAAAGGAATAAAACTGAAACCAAAAGGATGGAATTAAGAAAGGATGAAGGAGGGAGACAAGAAAAGAAATAAAGATTTTCACCCCAAATAAAATCCATATTTCTGTACGTATTTCATGCCGACACTAAACTGTAACTGCAGCCATCATACAAATGTAGTGAGTAAGAAGTAGAAATATTCAAGTGAAGTTCTCCTTCTCCTGCTACACGTGTACTAAAACTGGAAACATCCAGCCTTTATTATTATTCCTGCAGCAGATTCTCCGAGCAGAACGGAAAGTGGCAAAGTGACAGTAAATTCAGCCTGATTGAGCAGCAAATAAAATAAAAAGGTGTCACCACAATGCCACCAGAGAACCATTAGATAAACGCAAAATAAAGCCATAAGTGCCATAATCACCACGCCGCAATTAAATACGAAATGAAAATGTCAGAGGAATAGACACCAAACAGCCGTAACTGCCGTCCCGTATCAGCATCGCCAGGCCGGCGCAGTAAAGCTCGTGTCTGTTTGCTCCTGGTGTGTTTTTACGGTCAGGGCTCAATCATATACAGTATCTTAACGATGATGGTAATTAGACAGCAGGCGGCGGGGCCTGATCAGCCAAAACATATTGAAGGAGAGTGATGGACTGGCGGAGAAAATCAGGCGATTGATCCGCGGGTCATAAACATCGTGGGGGTCCGAATCATGAGCTCCCCTCTTTGGGTTGGTTAATACAATTAGTCTGGGTTTGGCTTCGCTCGGTGGCTTCATACGCATAGAAACACCCCCCTGTGGCCCTGTATTAACACACCAGGGGATATCAATGATAAATAAACTACAGCGCTGTGTGTGTGTGGGTGTGTGTGTGTGTGTGTGTAAGCAGGTGGAGTAATGATTAGATTTCCATTAGTAAAAGGGGTAATAAACGCCCTGTTTGTGTGTATGGGTGCGCACATGCATACAGGACCGTTAATGTCCGTGTGTGTGTATGTGTGTGTGTGTGTGTGTGTGTGTGTAGTAAGAGGTGAATTAAAAGCACATTGACTTTGTGGCAGCACATGCTATATATTAAAGGCCAGGCACAGACGGCCTGCCAGCAGCTCAAGCCAGAGGACCTATTCGTCTTCTGCAGAGCGTTCTGTCCCCCCTCCTCGATAAAACCACGGCCCCCACTCCACCTAAGCATAGACCCCTCCCCCTCCGCACACATAATTAATTAACATTCCAAAGATCCCACGCTCATTAATCTATCCACAGTGGTCAGCAAAAACAGGGCAGGCGGGGAAGAAGTTTGGCCGTGGCAGTGACCTGAGAAGTCTGTTTATTTTACAGTCGGTGTTATTTTTATAGTTTTTTTTGTGTGATCACCATCTTGACTACAGAGCCGGGTGACTGCAGAGCTTGACTTTAGACCAAACGTGTTGCTGTACTCATGCATGTTTCGCTGTTCACTGGATGAGAATGACTGACAGTTCGTCTTTGCAGTTGGGTCAAACTGGACTTGATATCTGTTTGATCACATGTGTTCCGATGTTAACAGGTTGTCTCATGAAAGGGCTTTTGTGAACACAGATTTGATTTGGTGACACCTGTCTGTCACTGGTGGCAACAGCAAGTGTGTTGGAAAAGTACAGGGCCAAACAGTCAAAACAATTATGCCCTATGTAATTTCCTAAACACTTTTCTTTGACCTCTGTGTTAAACATCATGAGGTCGAGGAAAGACGGGAAGGAGAAGACAGAATCCCACTGCACGGCGGATGTTATCGACGTAGGTTTGCCAAGGTTGCAAGGAATTTTGGTTATGGCATTATTTACTTTTCTTTTGGCAAAAGGATGATCCCTATACTAAAGGAGATACGAAAAGGAAGCACTGAAGCCCCTTTCCTTATCATTTAGAGATTTTGACCAGCTCTTATCATTCACAGGGCTCAGACATTTCTTTAAAATGACACATGCATTGGCCACTGGGGGCAGCAAACACACCGTGAGCAGATACTCAAAGTGTATTTGGTTACAGTGCAGCCAAACAAACCAAAGGCCTGACATTAATATAATAAAGATGACGGTTCATAATGATGCCCAAAACTAGCTGTTGTCTTCTGCCCTACATTAAATATGCACTGTGCTAATTGTTGATTTGTGTTTTTGTTCATTACGTGAATGCATCATTTCCCTCTGAATGAGTGTAGATGCCACAGATATCAACAAACTATGATGAAAGTATTTACTGTATAGTGGGGGAATACGAAATGCAACTACGTGGATCATCTAATGCTGAAAAAAATTATGTTTGATATAATAAGAATCTAATTGGAAAAGCTTAAAATAATAGAAAATAATGATTTTACTTGACTAATAACACCGTTATAAGGCCGTTGAATTACTGTTTGTACACTTTCTCTGCCCTACAGCTGTCGACCTCACCTGACCATGCACATAAACATGACCCTCAGACATTTTAAATGATTTTCTTACTTCTGCGCTAGATGAAACAAAGAAACGAAACCGGTTCCTGTCTCTCCTGTCAATCGTCTCCAGCTGTGGAATTTATTTTGTCTCACCTTTTTTTTTATTTTTAACATTAACTAATTAATATATGATGCTGCGAGGATGCAGGAGCTGTACCTGCTAATGAATTCATGTGAGTGAGCTGTAGGAGATTGATTAATTCATGACAGGTAGTTGATATCCTTGGTTCTGGGGTTCCCTTGTGGTCCCAATCCCACCTTCCCTTAACTCCTCCTAGACCTGCACCTCCTCCTCATCATGGTGTTGTGACACGCCCCCCACACCTGCTTTTGCTCCCTCTCCTCTCTCGCTCCTCTGGGATTCCTCGTGGCACAAAAGGAAAGTTTCTTATTAATTAAAGCGTCTGAGGATTAAACGCTGTATTTGCAGTGTGCTTCCTTTCTACCCCTGTTTGGTCTGTTCTGTGCCCGGGCTGCTGCTGGCTTAAAAAAAGGAGAAATTACATTTGGGCAGGTGCGGCTGGTATCAATGGGCTAAGAGGGCTCAGCCCTCCCTGTCCTTTACAATAAATATGATAAAATAATTGTAAAAAATCTTAAAACAGATCGTCCTCAATTTTGGTGGGACCTAGAGGAGCAGAACCAAATAGTCACAAGAAAAACGGAGGAAATAGAAAGAAAAACGCAGGATATATTGAAATGGGCTTATTTTTTACAGCCCAAACTCAGCGGCATCAGCTTCCAATCAGATTTGTGTTAAGTGAGTGACAGGTGTCGTGGCACGCCCCCTTGAT
>JAVQJF010127948.1:0-13892 GCA_036023855.1 Gadopsis marmoratus
CACACACACACACACACACACACACACACACACACACACACACACACACACACACACACACACACACACACACACGATGGATGATTGTTACGTCATCAGCTGCAGCTGTCCTGCACAAAGAGACATGCCTGTGCCTGAGCACAAACGCTGACAAAAATGCACACACCGGATGTTTTTATTGTCGTGTCCTGAGAAGAGGTAGTGCATATGCTGCTTTTCCTCTTGTACAGATGTGTAAGATACTGAAACGTTATATGCTCTCTCCCCCCCCCAAAAAAAACAACAAAACATGCACTTCCCATTTTGCCCTGTCCTACACCTTGTAAACATGTCTGGGCCACACATTTTGTGCTGAAAGCTTCATAATTCTATGCATATATGGACATCAATACAATATTGGAGTTCTGTCAAAGGCTAATTATTAACCTACTCGGTTCACAACTAGAGCCACTCTTTATATAAGAATGAGGCTGTCCTGAGTGAGGCTGCTAGTTGATTTGGGATTTGTTTAATTCATGAATGCAGTACGCATTTCCTACAATTCTCCTCAAATGCATATTTTAAGTAATAACAAAAACTTCAATGAAACAATTTCCTATAAAACTGATGTTGGACAAGGACATTTCAGGTTGACATTAAACAGTAAATCGTACTTCTGTCATACTTCAGGACTACTTCTTGCAGTCAAATTATGGTGAATAATACAGTTTGTTGCACAGGCACGCCAGGGGAAAAACTCAAAACAAAGGCTTGAGAATGTGGTGCATTTTATCTCCAGCCAATAACCACAAAGTCAAACAGACGATGAAAAGAAAAAGTTTAGCGAAGGAGCACATATATTTAGAATGAAAAAAGCACAAGGAGCGCTAGATTTAACTCGCTTTAGTTACTTTGACGTTTAAGGCTTTTTACCTGCCTGGTGAGACAAATCAGTCACTCCATTATTTCAAAGTGCATTTGAATCTATTTTTGCACAGAGCCTGAAAAAACAGAAGAGCTTCAGAATAATGGATGTTAAGTAGTAAGGCTTTGAGTGTGTGTGTGTTATAACTGCATCCTGTAACAAGCTCACAAGCTCTGAATATTTTTTGTTTTTTGTGTAGAGTACGCAGGCAGATATGTATCCTGAGTTTCTAAGACAACGTCACCTGTTTTCAAATGACTGACCTTTTTCCTATGTTGACTCCACCCTGTCAATCACTCCTCACTGTAGCCTCCCAACTGTCTCTGCGTCTTCTGTCGTTTTATTCTATACATGTGTTTGTTTTTGGAAATCTGAAGGTGAGTTTTTATTGTCTGTCAGGACGCAGGTGAACATGAAGGGTTAAGGCCAGCCAATAGCTGGCTCCTCTGTGCGCCTCAGGACTTCAAAAGGCTCAGTCTTCGGGTAACTATGGTTACCTTTGGAGCGGCGCTGTGGTTTGGGTGTGTGTATTGTGATTGCCTGCTGTCACGTCTGATTTGACGCACAGTGAGGGCGACCATTAAAGGACTGCAAAAGGGGACGTGAAAGAAAAGCCACAGAGCTGTGCGACCTTGCAGGGGATTAATGTCCCCAACTGGCAACCAGGGAGGAGACCACAAAGAGGGAATAGGAAAAAAAAAAAAAATGTTCCCTACCTCCTACTTTCCCTTTTGCCTCAACCATTGAAACAGCTGGAAACTCCCCAATACATCAACACATGAACCAGAGAAGGGCACCACCCTAACGTGGCAGCAAAAATCCTTCCTGAACCCAAACATTGCAACTTTACTTAAAACCTCAACATGAAACAATCAGGAAGTGGGAAAAATCTAGAAACGTGAGGGGACTATTAATTACCCCTTGTTTATAAGAAGGATGAGTTGAAGAAATGCTTGTGTGGACGCTACAGATGTGAAGAGGTGGGAAGTGAAAGGAGGTATTGAGATGTGAAGTCTTCAACAGCACTTAATGGATGCTTTCCAAGTGTAGCACACAAATGCAGAAAACAAAAATCCAACTAAAGACTCAACACAGAACCCCAAACAACTTGTCTTGTATGGATACTGACCACAAAAAAAATAAAGGCTGATATCAATCCATCACATCAGTTCTTACCTTACTTATGTGAAACTCCAGACGTCTCATGTACCTCTCAATGGTTTTGATTTGCTGCAGAAAGACAGACGAAGCACAATAATTTACTAGTGCCCAGGAGAACATGACTACATATGGTTTGAACCTGCAACCATAATGATTTGTATGTCTCTGTATGTATGTGCATTTGAATGCACAAGATATAATGAGGCACAGTAAGCCTGAGCTTTTTTTTTTACATTTTTGATTAAATGTACGTTGGCAAAATGTGTAGCCGATTGGTATGTTTTGTCTTTATATGCAAATATCTCACAGCCGTCTCTCCTGTCCCATCTCACATTTTCTCTGTCTTTCATCCTTTTCCCTGCATACATCCTCAATCCCTTCAGCCCCTCACTCCATCCTCCCTCCCTCCCTCCCTCCCTCCTTCCCTCCTTCCACCATATTTTTTTTTCCTCCTTCCTTCAACTCTTTATCACATCAAAGATTGCCCAACACACACCAACATGGAGCGGTTGTTACAGCAGACCCTCCCCTCCATCAACTCACCTTGTCAAGATCGTACAGCACTCCCTAGAGAGAGAAACAGAGAGAGGTAAGAAAGCACAGCTGAGGCTGCTTAATTCATGCAAAGCAGACTGCAGTTGTCTAACATCAAAAGAAAAGATCCCATTAAAAACACCCTTTCCAGTGGTACTGCACGTATGCACAGTATGTGTGTGAATGTGTGCATTGTAACGAAATGTGTGTGTGGATTTGTAATGCCAAAGTTGATGTATTATTATTTATTATGCAATATATCATTAAAATTAAAAAACGGCGCTCTGACAAGTGATCCCAGCTGCCAAAACCTTGTTCTTGCTACTTTCATACGCAGATACAACAGGAGGTAAACATACATGATGGAACCAACAGTGATTTGGTTACAATTACCGTTACGTTTCTTAGAAAGGAAGCCTTTAAAGGACTAAATTGACATTTGAGGAAATCTGCTTATTTGCTTTCTTGCTGAGACTAAGATGACAAGATCTATACCATATCAAACTCTTGGCAAAAGAAAAAAAAAAAACTACAAACAAGTATTTGCTGAAATGTCAGACTATTCCTTTAGGTTGTGGATGAGGCCGAACTAAACTGTAAACTGTTCCTTGTATGTAAACTGACAGTCGCTTCTCACCAGGCGAGAGTTCCTCTTCATGTCCTTCATCAGACACATGAGTTTGTCCAGCTCTGTCTGGTGAACTTCAAGATACTCACTATGGGGGGGGAAAGAAAAAAATAAATAAAAAATAATAATAATAAAAAAAATAGGAAAATCACCTACAGCTTTATACAAATTAAAAGAAAAAAAAAAACTATCAGTGTGTGAGGGAAATTAAAACATCACTACAGCAAAAGTCTTAGCAGTTAGCAATGTAATCACACTGCAAGAAGTTATGAATATGTGTATGATGACAGCAATATAAAAAGCACATTGTATGGGTTACTCACTCCAGGCCTTGTTTGAGTGCAGTGTAAACCTCCTCCAGTCTTTTGGGCTGCGGCTCTCTGGAGCTGCCGCCTCCCTTGTGTCCCGACAGGTGGGGCTTCTTTGGCTTGAACTGAGGCTTCTTCTGCACTGCTGAGTTCCCCATGAATGAGTTACACCTACACACACACACACACAGACATGCGAGTACAATATAAAGGTCCCCTGTGTGCAGGAATATTCTTTTAGTCTTCTGGGTAATTCACACTGAAAAAAAATAAAATAGATACATTGCGATTCACAATGTTTTCAAAAGGTTTCACAGAAAATGCAGGATACATCTACTGAGGACTTCTTGTAGTCATAATTGTAAAATAAATCTGAACACTCACACGAGACACATGTTTTTACGTTCAGTATTTCCGATCTCTGATGTACATTGCCAATAAATATCCATAAATCTACTTAGAAATCATGAAAGAACCTGCATGAAAATCATCAACTTTAAGTTTTCTTCAGCATCAAAGTGATGCTGTTATAATTGTCTGTACATCCATGGGTACATTGCAAATAGGAAATGCTAATATCTATTTCAGCACACTTTTAAAGTGCCAAGAGGACAAAAAAAAACAAGCTAATTAACTCAATGTCAACATTATACTTCCTGTTTACATCCCCCGAAGCCCCCAAAATTATGAAATATGTAGTTCCAAAACTTAGAGCACAATTATGCCCAAATTGAAGTAAGACGAAAGAATAATAACAGAACCACAGGAGTAGATGAGGGTGTTGGTGGGGGGTGTAATTTTATCAATTTTGCCCGAGGGGAGACCCATAGTGTCAGACCTTGAACGCACACAGATACATTACATCTCGCATCAAATGTTCAGCATGGGCTTTCTACAGTATTTCAGATAACCAGGCCTGCAGCTGCCTATATTAAAAGATAGCGTTAGCTGAGATTTCTGTATATTACAGCATCCTGAACATGCCCTTGGGCCGGACTCCGCATGAAGTCATCTCATTTGTCAGATGGAAAGGGCTCATCAGCTCAGGGCCGACACATTTAGCCGACATATTATTCAAATACCATCAGCAAAAACCTATCAAACATGCATAACCTCAGCGGTGAACCTCTTCAGTCACAAGGGTGTGCCAAATCACAAGTACGCACACATATCTGTGAACGCGCGCCAACATGCGCATTTTTGATTGAAGATGGACCTGAACAATTGATCAATTATCAAAATTGTGTATTTTTAGATGTTCGTTTTATGTCAATCTACTAATTGTGGGAGATCTACAAATGTGCAAAACCGATGTACCCACACACTGTTCATTTCTCAATATCCTGACTGATTGATGATGGCTGCATGTAAAAAACAGAAAAGCAGCCCATCTTCACATTTAAGAAGCTAAAACTAGTAAATGTTTGGTATTTTTGCTAGATAAAATCCCTAAAAACGATTTAAAGATTATCAAAATTGTTAATCGAGAACACCATTGATGATTTCAGCACCATGTCTAAGCCTAGTTTCTATGTTCCATTAAGTATGAAATGCCATTTTCTCTCCACAGTATAGCCTCACAAGTCTGTCTCTCCTCATATCATCCCATTCTTGGCCACACTCATCTTACACACTCATGAGCGTTTCAGCTTTTAAAACCTTTACAGATTTAGCTGACAAATGACATTTCCCTGGACTTAACGAAGCGACAACCAATTCCGGCCCTCGACAAGTTGCCGCGTGCCAGCAAATGCTGCACAAGTTAAGCTGAGCTGCCACAAATGTAGGGCACCGCTGAATGAGAGTGCTGCGTAGCCTTGGGGTCACGCATGCTGTAGTGTAGAGAGGTCTCTTGGCAGGGACACACATATCCAGAGACTAACGCAATTCCATACGGACTTGTAATTGTGAATTTGCACCCTTGCACACAAACTGCAAAGTCTGCAGTATGCATGCATGCATGCAGAAATGCACGCACATGAAGAGTCCTTGCTCAATAACACCAACACACAGCCACACTCGCACTAACACACTCCACTGGCCTCAGAAGCCATCTCTCTGTAGCTTTCCACCTCGCTCATTATCAGAATGGTAACTTGTCAGCTGCTGTCAGTCGCCCACACACCCGAGTCATTCCAACCAATTACCCCATCCACTGACTGAGCAGAGAGAGAGAAAAAAAAGAAAAAAAAAAAGAGGGGGCACTGTCTTCAAATGGGTTCTCTCAGCAGGACCGGGGCTGCTGAAGAGGACCAGGCGCCAACAGTCGAACGTCTTAAGATGGTAAGAGATATTTCTGGGATTTTGAGTGAGTCAGGGCTTTGTGTCTTGATGATGGCGTGAGAGCCATCACAGATGAGTGAAATAAAAGGAGAAACGCAGATAAAACACTTATCTCTGAAGAACTTTATCGATCTCTTCTGGCTATGAATGAAACAATTATGAGGAAGTTGAGTTTAGCTGGGTAGTTACGCAACAGAGTGACAATCAACCTTAAGAATTCAGGTTCCTTTACGGGATCCTGAGACTTGCTGTGGCTCGCTGAATGTCATGAAGGTTGGCGCCAGATTATTGAGTCAGTAAATTCCTGCCTTCTTTCTGTGCGAGTGATGTTTGAATCTAGGTCTGGTTACAGTGATGGATTTCTGAGTAGGCCACTTTACAAATAAAATCAAACAAACACAAAAGTGGCAAGCAAACAAAAAGGGTTCGTAAGACTTTTTAGACATTTTAAAGCTGTGTTGATGCCAACATTGTCCGAGGCAGGTCACAGACTCAACAGATGCATATTTTAAATTTCAAAAGGAAAAATATTGAGCAAGATGTTAAGAATAGTTTCCAAGCAGTGAGTTGCTATGCCTTCCGCAAAATCCTGCACCTAGGTTTCAACCTCATTCTTTTCCATCAACATCTCTCTTACAAAGTTACTGATTTTACATACATTCACCAGGTATTATGAATGTCAGTGAAATTACTATGTTTACTGCTTTTACGTAACAGAATTTCATGTCACATCTGAGGACACGTCACAAGTTATGAAAAAAATGATCTAAGATATACCTAAAGAAAGAAGGCTTTGTCTCCCTTAATCCTACAGTCAACTGATTCCATGAAAAGAACAGCTGATGCCAATATATTTATTGAACTCTGAAATCCCTGCTAAGAAACTAAAATTATTTCAACAAAATGGATAAAAAGGGTCATCACAGACTTCTCATATCAGAAAGCCCGAGTTATGAAATCGGGGTGTGGAATTTGAAAGACATGGGCATTTATCAGGCAGGGACACTATCAAGTTGCATCATGGGGAATGTAGGATCCAGTATTCTTTGGAGTTTAAATCTGTCCCTAGCAACTCCCAACTATATAGAAGTACTATACTGAATCGGTGCAATACCCCTTTAAGAATAGCATAATTATATAACTCTTTAACGCCTGATCCCCCTTTAATATTTAATGAGGGTCATCAAGTGAATTGTTGACATTAGTGAAATAGCATTAACATATTATCAAACGAGCTTCATCTCCAAATCAAGTCCATTTCAGGACAGAAAAAATGCGTTCAATCACACCCTGACCTCAATTGTCATTTCAGAAATGAGTAACAGAAGACGTCTGTTTACCGAGAGCGTCGCTCCTGTAGCGTGCTGAAGCCGGCGAAGGACTGACTCCGGATTATGCCATTGGGCCCTCCGGGGGAGTGGGTGCCAGCCGCCATGACCTCCGGGATGCGGGAAGACACACCTGGAGGAAAGACATGCATACAAATCCATTACATACAAATACACTGACAATAGTTGGACACCAAATGAAGGATTCAGGATCGGGGTCACCATGGCTACAGCAAAAGCATCTTTTGAACTCAATAAAAACAACCAAACAAGGTCAACAGAAAAGTTAACTGCAGTGCAAGGAGCATTTTTTAATGCAGAAACAAAGTAGGCACTGTTGGTGAAGTTTGCCACGTGCGATGTGGACGAGCAGCATTCAGAGCCTGCGCCAACATGTCTCGAGTCCTGCGGCCTACCGGTCACCACTCAACTGCAAACATGCCTCAATGGTTACAGTTTCAGGTTTTCCTTCCTCAGGCAGGTGTCACAAAAACACAACTCTTGTCACTTTCCATTAAGCGCTGGGTGTCCTTTGTGCATATTTGCTACCTGAACTACAGGGCAGACCACTTTAAAAATGCAATACATCAGACTGACAGCTGTTTCAGAAGAAGTCCACAACATACACATCCGCTGTGTGCGCTAAAAGGCCACGTTTGCCATCTAAAAATATAATTTATGTGCAATAAATTCTAAGAAAACCAATCCAGAACAGTTCTCTAATCAGCTTCATCTATAGTAAAGACATCTTTTATCACGGTGACTTTATTTAGCAGCAGCAGTCTGTTAGATTTCAGACATTTGTCAAGCTGGAGATGTTGAAAGACTCACGTGGGCACTTGGGGAACAAGCTGAAAATAGACAGAGAAACGTCCACGTATAGCTGTCAGATAATGATGTAGCAGAGATAAAGTGCCCTGAGGTATGAGTCCGCTGAGAGAACTGAATCACAGCTTCAACTGGCATGTTGAGATTTTGTCCAGATCATGGTGCTAATGGCAGCAGGCTGGCATTTAAACTCTGTTTAAATGTTAGACAAAGCAGACATGCACCAATCTGCTGCAGTATTGGGACAAATACTGAGCTCATTGAGCAGATAAGGTAGATTTGTTGCCGATTTAAAATTCTGTCAGTCGACAAAACATTTAATTGACTAATTGTTTTGGCTCCCCTAAAACTTTGTGTACTGTATTTTGCAGCTTGTATACAAGAAATATACATACTTACCATTTTAAAAAATTTCAAATTGAATATCATTCTGCCATCATATCTGACAACAATTGATTAATTGGTGTAAAAGGTTAACCAATAATAAAAATTACAGTTCGTTGCAGCTCTTTATCGTTAGTATGTTATTTAATATATAACAGCATACAGTATGGAGAATGCAATTTTGACACTAAACACGTGCACACGAAATCCACTAATGCTTCCAAATATGCATTAGTCAAATAGATGGAAAACCTGGAGAGAACTTTAGCTCTGCTGACCAACATGCTGACCTCAATGTTAATGGTGCGATGGCTGTAAATACTGTAGCGAGGGAACCGTTTCAGTCTTGTTAAGTCGCATCACTTTCACAACTGAGCTGAAGGAAAAGTACGATGAACACCGAAATGCCTGGAGCAGAGACAGAAAAGACAGATTTGTCAAATCAAATTAAACTCCACCAACAAGTAGGGGAATCAGCCTGTGAAGCCTCAGTATTCAGCTCCTCTGTCTGCCTCTCTTCTGCACACAAAATGAGAAATCATCCGGCAGCGTTACCAGTTAAATAACTTCGCCAAACGAAGGGACAAGCAAAACACTGCCTTTCACTCAGTTTCTGCTTTTCCTCCATTGACCATCTCTCGTTCTGTCTCAGTCTTCAGTCTGTCTTCTGTCAGAGGACAGTGGGGGGGCTGGGATAGTTTGGTCATAGTATTAAAGTTGCATAATTATTTTTTTTTTAACATGATCAACGGCTACGTGCAATGTGACACCTGTCGCTCATAGTGACAAACCCAGCGATAACTATCACTCAGCTCTGAATTGTGAAACTGAATTATTTCTGTTTTCGGGCCAAAGTATTGGACAGAGGAAAGTGTCCCAGCTTTAAGGATTGGAAACTGAGCATAGAATTAATGGTGGCCTAGATGTGGCGTGAGGGAGAAAAACAAATAAAACAAAATCTAATAGTCTATGCCTTTGTTTTTCCAATCTACCCGTCATGAATTAACTAGTCATTTTGCTTTGATATCTAAGACTTTACATCGGCGTTACTTATTGTCCATCTGTTAACCAGCAGATATGATAGATCATGGTAGATTTATGCAGACTGTAAAGCAACAATTAGCAGTGGTTTGCTTGCTTTGCGAGGGAGAGAAAAAAAAGCGAATAAAAGACAGCTGTTTGATGAAACCCCTGTATGCTACCTGCATGCTTCCAACATTAAAAGTGTTAAAGTTGGTGACCATAAAGAAGCATTTAACAGCTGAAGAGCAAGATATTTCCTTCGGGAGCTGGTGGAGACCAAAAATGGAGAATGAATATTGGACTTACATTCATCAGGGGACCATCATAATATGATTCTACTGAAAGAGCGTAATGTTACGTTATCTATGGATGAAAATTAGCTTTTATGGCTAACTGCCATATTTTTTTATAACGTTATTAATATGCACTGTCCCTGTCAAAGGAAGTAATAATCATAATCACTTTTCCCTTACCATAGTTGGCAGCAGGAAAAAGAAAGCAATTTGCCCTAATTCTCCGAAGCATTTTGGTCTCTGAGGCTCAGCAACAGCGTTTTCTGCCTTACCGTGTTTGTCTCCCTGACTTTCTGACTCACTCTCCTAAAAGAAGAGCAGTGGGTGGCAAATGATGGTACATTTAGTTACCCAGTTCTCTCTGGGTAACCACAGAACAGGCCAGACACTGTTCCCTGCACTTTGGCCATTTCCTGAGGATGATGAAGCCAACTGATGAAGAGTGAGAAGATGTGGACCCTACAGATGACCAGAACTAAAACACTGTACACAACAATACGAGCCGTTCAGTCCCTTCAATACCTCAAAGTTCCCCAAATGATACAATGCTGACTGAATGAACTCAACTCACCCACTAACTGCACATAAATGTGGCACTTTACAAAAAGATAATGCTCCCGTCGCTTCTCTCCCTCAGTAACCAAGCCAATGTCTCTTTTAACATCAGCTGTTTGTTGTATCATCAGTCTGATGATTAAATTAATTTAAGGAAAAATGTTAAACATTCTCAATTTCCAGCTTCCCAAATGTGAGGATTTGTCACTTTTAGACTGATAGACAAAACAAGACATTTGAAGACGCTATATTGGGCTCCGGGAAATTGTGACGGACATTTTTAACTATTTGCTGACATTTTAGTGACAAAAAGATAAATATAATGTGCAGATAAAATTGATAGAATAATCATTAGTTCCAGATCTAGACTAAAAAGTCCCTTAGTGATTTTTTATTATATGATACAAGAGTAAAATATTTGCCATTTACTCAAAGTTTGTACCCTCTTGATGTGCAGTAGACATTTTGGCATGAGTGGTATGCTAAAAGGTTCACACTCACATCCAGGCTTTTGGATTTTCCCAAAACCTTTCCCAGCCTCAGCGAGCCCCTACAAAACAAAGTCATTTGAATGGATGTTTCCCACATACAAAAAGACACACACACACACACACACACACACACACACACAAAGAGCGGAGTTCAGCCACTGAATCATAAAAACCTTCCCTCTGCACCTCTTAGCGTCACCACTCATCTTGTCTAAAGAGGCTTTCAGGACGAGAACAACAATGCCAACTCGCAGTGGGTTCTGGTTTGGTGCCAGTCGTTACCCATGTTGAATACAGCTGCCAGTCAGTCCGTTCCCTGGTCTTTCTTCTCTGGCACTCTCACGCCAACAGCCTTAAATGCCCTCGATGAGGTGTGCGAGTGTGTTTCTTTGTGGAATATGTCAGCATTAGATTGATCAGTGTTGTGAGCTGCAGCTAGGCAAGTGTGGACAAACGACACACACACACACACACACACAGGTTAGGGAAGGGGAAGTGGGAGAGAAGTAAGAGAGCAGGATGACTGATGTAATCCCAATTTGCGGTTAGCTCACCAAGGCCTGTGTGCATTAATGCATTAGTCCCACCCCTGAGGGGGTGTGTTTGTTCTGTAAGTGCTGGGGGGGCGAGGAACTGACTGGATAAGTGCATGAGGGATGAGGAAGCGTCTGACGGGAGGAAAGGATGAAGGAAAGGAGGCATCTAGCAGCCATCGTTCCGGGCTCAAAAGAGACCGACTGGATGAGCGGACAGGAACGTCTTGACGGGTCGCTGGGGTCATGTGACTGATGGGGATAGACTGCTGGCTGACCACTGTTTGATGATGCTGTTTTATGGAGGTTTTACTCAATCAGGAGGGAGGAATCTATCATTGAAAATGATGTCTGATGTCTTTTCACTACAATGTGCCGTTTCCTTTTTTTTCTCCAGCAGACATCGTGAACAGAGCAGGAGAAAGTTGTTTTGTTTTTTTTGTTTTTTTGCTGGACGACAGATCAACATGTTAAAGAATTGGAGGGAAAATTCTGTGACAAGCTAGCAAGGCTCCCAAATATCTGCCTCCCGATTGCCTTTGGCTGGCTGCGTCGGTCACATGACCCTCTCGTTGCAGTCGATCCAGATTCTCCTGAGGAGACACTGGACACAGAAACACCATGACATCTTCACTCCTTCAGCCACAGATTCAAACATCTGCCAAAGAAACACATAGTACTACAGTTTAAGCTTTTTTTAATGCTCTATTCGTGTTTGGGGAAGGGGGGGGGCGTCATCTCCCGCCTTCTATTCAGTGACAGTGTGACTCACTTTCTCCGTCCTTTATTTCCGTTTGTTCTATTCTACCCACTCTCATCCTTACCGTCTCACTTTTTCATACAAATGTATTTTGATTGTAAAACATGTGAATCCAGGTGAAGGTCTGGTCTTATTTTTGGATTTCTTTTATCAGTACAAAAACTTTACCATGTCTGTAGTCTTTTGTATATTAAGTGTGCGTTAAACATGGCTGCATCTCTCACACCAATAATCACATCACTCATTCTGAGCTTCTCATCTGCTGGTAAGTGTTGCCACACAAAACAAACACTCATACTTTGCTCATTGTGCCCAATTGACTCTGCTCTTTTATACAGATGTCTGTGGAAAGAAAAAAACTAAATAAAAAAAAAAAAAAAAAAAGCTTGAGCCCGCAGTGCATGTTAACAACAGGAGCCTAATTCTTAATTCCTGTATAAATTAGCCTCACCATGGCAACAGCAGACAAAATGGGATGAAGTGTGTTACGTAAAACAACGGTTATGAGCCAAGTGCCAAGAAGTAGGACACACGCCCTCGTGGTACAGGGCCGAGCACCAATCCTTCATTTGGAAAAGGCTGCTTTTTAAATGCAGATCTTTTACAGACGCTGCTTTAAATGTGTCCACAACTTCGTCAAAAAGCGTCCTCGCGCTGCTTTTGATTTTCCCGTCCTTGTCTAAGTTTATTTCCTTGTGTTTAATGTGACAGGAGGTGCAGATAAAAATAGGAGGAAATTAAAGAATAAAGCAGCCAGGAGATGATGAGCTATAAAACACACGAAAGCGTACAAATGCAGCAGTCTGGTTACAAAAACCAAAAAAAATGTATAATCAGGCTTCTGTTGAAACAGAACAAATCCAAGAAATTATAGTGATGTGATATACTGTCTGCATATGACTAGAAATGGACCAACATGTTCCAACACACCCTGCAGGCTGCAAGCGCGTGCCTGAAAGCTGCTCGGTTATCCCCCGTGCTACACTGAGTCCATGTTTGTGTGAACTGGTTCAGTGAGGAGGGTAACTGCTGGTGAAGCTCCAAACTGTGCTGAAACTAGCTGCAGGCTGACATCCCTGAGCCAAAAAAACATACTATATTGTGTCTCTGTCTTTTTCTAGTGCTGTAATCCTGTTCAATCTTCAGAACAGGAGGAGCGTGAGGAATCGGACAGAGCTTGGTTTTATTTTTCCTTAAAAAAATAACACATTAGCTTGTAATGAACCTCTCACATGTCTCAACCACACTCAAAAAGAAACTATGGTCTACTTAGAATGCTCATATTTAACTACAAAATGAGTGCATGTAAATGAAAAGTACCTTCAAAGACTTCAGCCTTCCAGTAAAACATCCTGAAATATCTACTATTACAGACATTCTACATAATTCCATGCATGCATAAAGTGCATAACAATGTTCAGATGATAGGGAACACTTATCACGTATCCCATTAACCTGTTGACCATTTTGGAAAGAACACGTTTTAAATCCAAACTGTCCTGCAGGTAAAGTGTGCGACACTGACAAATCTGCCTGCAGAACACAAACAGGCGCATAATCTCAAGCACAGTTATGTTTATGAAAGGCCACACCAGAGCTGTGCACATGCAAATGTGATTCTACAGTACTACACAGCAGAAAGATGCCCAGGATGTTGCTTCTAAACTAAAATTCAGGATTTGGCTGTTTATAGCTAGAAGAGCCTCATTATCCTCAGTGCTGAAGGAAAGTGCAAGTTTATCCCGAGGAAGAAGGTCTTATTATTTCACTAAAAAGGCTTCTCAAAAAAAAAAAAAAAAAAAAAAAAAAAAAAAAGGGGGGGAAGGGCCAAAAAAAAAAAAGGAAAAGAAGGGAAAAGGGTTTGGGGTTCAAGTGGGGT
>JAVQJF010127950.1:0-12114 GCA_036023855.1 Gadopsis marmoratus
GAATAAGCACAGGTCTTTCCGGAACCCCGGGGCGATCAGTGAGGCGAGAGGACGCTAACACACACACACACACACACACACACACACACACACACAGGCTGCTCTTTGTAAGACGCTGAGAGATGGCGGCCAATGAAAGGCCTATTGATTGGGTCTGATGGGCGATCCGGGCCTTTGAATCCCATTACCAGCAGCAACACACTATTGGTGGCAACATGAGGGGGGGGGGGGTAAAGAGGTGTGAGAGGGAGGGAGGGAGGTCTGAGACTACCTCCACACTAAACTGACTAAATCTGGAAAATGCAGATTAGGTGTGAAAACGGCATCCACACTGAAACATCTAATGAACAGGAAGACGGCGAAATCTCTTCTTCTCTTTCGGGGATGATAGACCGAGTCTGGTCACCCTGCTGAGTCTCAGCTGCTAAATCGTCTTGTTATGCCCCTTCGCGTCACACTGATATGATAACGTCCTCAGTAACAATGCAGCTAATAATCCCAATAACACTCTGTTACTTTGACATTTTGGAGATGGGCTTGTTCGCCGCCTCACCGGGGGTTTGGTGGATGGTTGGCATCACTTTGGTGTCTGTGCGCTCAGTGGACAGACTGCTTCGGGATGTGTTAGCTTGTCTGCTCAATGATGAAGAAGTCTTCTTTACATATGTGGTCTTAGCTGGGGAGCTAATGTTAGCTACCGGTTCTTCCACACTCAGGAGTCACATTGGTTTTTTGAACTTGATCAGGTCCAAGTAATGAAAGTATTGTCCCTAATTACTTTTTCTG
Source organism: Gadopsis marmoratus (assembly GCA_036023855.1). Lineage (NCBI taxonomy): Eukaryota > Metazoa > Chordata > Actinopteri > Centrarchiformes > Percichthyidae > Gadopsis > Gadopsis marmoratus. The sequence continues at coordinate 787 of JAVQJF010127950.1, forward strand.
AGGAATAATTAGACAGGGTGTCCGCAGGGTCTTAAAAGTATTAAAAGATATTAAATCAGTCTAGCAAAAATTAAGACCCTTAAAAAGTATTAAAACGTCTTAATCTGAATTTTACGAGGTATTATTTTTTGGAACAGATTCAGACAGACTGTCTATGATTTAATATCATTTATGGCCAATGTTGTGTTTCTTAGGACAAATGGAAATGTATGTGACTATTATTACTTTAAATAAACCTTGCCTTTGGGTTAGTCACTACTTTATTCTAAAGAGTTTTGTTCCCTCTCGGCTGATCTGAATTCAAACTAAGACTCAAAATAAATGTGCTGCTATAGTTCTGGAAACATAAGTGAAGGTGTGTTGCAGATAACCAGTTACAACTTGTTTGAAAATATGTTAAAAAGGTCCGGAACTTCAGGATTCCTGCATATAATCCCTGTTAGAATAACAAGGAGGATTAACTAATCGATTACATTTGTCAAATTACTTGCCTAACATTGATTTTAGTACAGCTGAACTCACAATTTAGATTTAACTCTCGTTTACATATTTTTCTATTTCAACCGAACGAGTGTAAAACAATGATTTTTATTGTGGCGTATTGATGCTACCTGTCAACACGGTGGATTGTGATTCCTGCAGCTGCACTGAGGTGTCAGAGAAATCGCTACTATCTGACAATATGAATATACATTCGTACCTGTATTGGTTGACCGGCCGCATTGACATTTAAAACGATCAATCACACAACCTACGGCTGCGTCTGAGCCGACCCAGGCCATCGTTTTCTAAAAGTTTCCACTGTACGTTTTTTTTAGATTCATCCACATTTTCCTTTTTAGACGAAAAACGTCTGAGCGGGAGTGGACACAGCAGTTCAGCCAGCCTCGAGTGGACGTTAAGATGCAGGAGGAGGAGAGGTGGGAGGACGAGGAGGGTGGGTAATAACAAAGAGAGAGGGATAGAAAAGGAGAGATTGAGGTGTGAAGTCAACTGACGGAAGAGAGGGATGAAATATGAGGGAGGGAGGGAAGAGAAAGGAGTGTGTGAGAGAGAGAGAATTACATTTTATTGCTTAATATAAAAGCTGTAGAAAAATAAAGGGGGGGGGGGCAGGGTGAAGAAACACACACACATACACACACACACACACACTTTGGGGAATACACTGTAGTTTCTCTCAGCTCTGTCTGAATGGAGACAATTTGATCATCATTATTACAAAGACTCTTTGATCAGATCATGTCTCATCAACCCGAGCCTGTGTGTGTGTGTGTGTGTGAGATCACTCAATAACATAGTCTCAATGTCAAACCTCAATGTCATCTCCGTATCAGTGCTGCACACCTCTTAGCGCCTCGCTAATATGCTAATGCTAACAGGTAATCTGATCACTCAGGCTTTGAAGCAGCTCGTCTCTCAGCCCCTGTGTGTGTGTGTGTGTGTGTGTGTGTGTTAATCAGAGCATGGCGCTGCTGAGAAATCCCCGAATCCACCTGCGACTTTCACCGTGTAACAGATTTTTAAACTGTGATAGTGCAGCACTGGTGATGGCATTTGAAAACCAGAAGCCATTGTTGCTCATCCGTCAACGTATGTCGAGGTTATTAGAAATGTCAAAACCAGAGGAGGTTACTTTTTTAAAAAGATTTTTTAGACCCCTAGTGATACTGGACTTTTTAACGCCATTAACGATACCATAAATCCATAATATATCACATTCCTGCACGAGTTTGATAGCTGGTTCACTGGCTTTTTGCCATTTTGCACCGATAAATGTTTGACTGAGATAAACACGCAGTTTTGGTTTCTTTGAGGCGAAACCTTGATTTTTTTTTGGGGAGAAGGAGGAGGAGAAACGTCAGCCCACCCCGACTTCACTCCTTTAAACTTTACACTTCCTGTGGACTGGAACCTGTCACAGCTGATGGAGAGAATGTCATGTAGTTTTTGTTTGAGGTTTTGTAGTCCATAACTTTTGTGTCGTTTTTTTCTGCTCAGTATTACACACACACACACACACACACACACACACACACACACGCACTTCTCTCCCTGTCACACACACTGACTGTCTCTATTTCCTTCAGCCACATAAATACATACGCGCAGCCTCTTATTACCGCCTGCTGTCTGACGTGCATAAAAGCCCGCTCTGCATGCCTTATCGTCATGTGATTGATGGCTAGCTGTTGTACTCTTATCGATTCTATGCTCTCCATATATTAAACGGAGGAAACGGAGCCGAATCGCTCGTGGAGTAAGCCTGCTGAAATACGATCGCTCTCCTGCAGCCCGGCTAATCTGCACAACCTAATTCATTCCTCACATCAGAAGGCCCTATCCCAGAGACGCAGACAGTCACGCTGTGTTTTCTGTAGCGCTGATAAATGTAAATGTAAAGCTTTTTCACCAGCTTATCTCAAAATTATGTTGGGCAGAGTGGCGGCCGGGTCTGTAAAATTACTCAATCAGCCGTGAGATTTGAAGTAATTTACGACGTTTGCGGGGGCAGTAATGATCGCCGAGCGCAGACAGTCGTGTTTTATTTGGATAATATTGATATATGAATGTGTTTTTGAGGCCGCTGTAAAGAGATATAGCTGATGGGTTTGGTTTTTAAAGTGATATTTTATTGTTTGTCTGTCAAATGTGATACGTAGAAGGCCCAGTGTCACCACTGTCTGCTCACAGCTGGTTTAGGAGATGGAAGCGGGTGGAGCAAGGCGCTAACGCTTCCAGGGTTGATGGTTCAACTTCCTGCTGAGCTCAATATAGGCAACCTTTTGTTTCCTTCTCTTTGCAAACCGGACTTTAAACAGCACCTGCTATTAATCGCTGCATTTTGCAATATAATCTGCTGCTGCCCCTTTATCCCAAAAACAGACACTTTATATTGATGCAGAAGAGTTTTTAAGATTCTCACCTGAACATGTCAAAAACCCTTTATCCAGATCAGTAGTGTTGGTGTTTGTAAACTCAGTAGGCCAAAACTTAAAAAGTGGGCTTCTGTTGAAAAGCCTTCATATTGATGAAACTATCCAGTGAATATGCTGTAAGGATAAAGAAACACTTACGGTCACGCGTGAAGAACTCACACTCAGGAGTTTAGACATTTAACTGTTTTGAACACAGTGGCTTTAAGTGCCGTTCATTCAGGTTCAGTTGCTTCTGAGGAGGTCAAGTTATTTTGCTGTTTCAAAGCGCCACTCAACACACGCTTGTGTTTTATAGAGCATCATCTTCCGCCTCAGACTGTGATTGGACGAACAGTGATCCCTCCCGTCCCGTCCTGACAAACACATTGCGTTGATTCATTTCTGACCGTCTGCTGCGTAGGTTTTTATCTCAGCTGTTTGCTGATAGAGAAGTGTAACACAAACATTTAGTTAGCTGACTGATTAGTTGAATGACAGTAAATGAATTGTAAATATATATATATTAAATGACAGGACAATTCTGACGACTTGATTTAGATGTGAAGAGGCTTGAATATTGTTGGGTTTGGACTGTCGGTTGCAGACGACACCTTGAACTTTAATGAAATGGATCATTAGTTGCAGCTCTTGAACAGCGTCCCAAACATCCAGCTGAATGTGGCTGCAGACCCTCGGTGTGTGTGTGTGTGTGCCATCCGTCTCCACTGTGTGTATCCTGCTCCATAAATATTGGCGGTGTGGAGGTCTGACCTTGTCATGTGTTGACTGATGCCGTCGCTCGTCTATCCCTCACTGCAGACGCAGGGCAACACAGTGCTGCTTCATGATACTGCCCCTCTATTATATCCACTTTCTGTTTTGTACTTTCAAAACAAAACAAAGTCACCACCAGGGCTTTGGTCTGGATCAGGATCAGGTCTATTGGCCAAGGCGTTTTTCAGCATGCAGGGGATGCCGTGGCATGATATTGGTGCACAGTAAACACAGTAAGAGAAAAGGGACAAGTGCAGCAAGTTGACAATCCTATATATATAAAACTGAAATCTACGATGATAAAATATGTGTGTAGTTTAAATGGATTGAAACTGGAAAACATTCACGTGAAGAGCTCCTTCACCGCTCGTCTTTGTGTCGTATTTTGGCGACTGCTGTGCTGCTATGAGAAATACTACACACACATACTCTGAAGAGTGTGTGTGTGTGTGTGTGTCCTTGAGGCTTACACACACACACACACACACACACACACACACACACACGGATCAGAAAAGGCTGTAATGTTCATAGATCTGACTGGAGTGTTTTCCAACACTTCCTCAGGCTGCTTTGTGCCTCCATCATCCATCCATCCGTCCATCCATCCGTCGTTTATATGTCTGTCTATCTATTTCTTCTTTTCTATTTTTTTTAAGAGAGAGAAAACTATTTTACACCAATCAAGTTCAATCTTCTGTTAGTCAGAACCTGAGTCATAGCCCTTAAACTTACCTACTACTTAACTACTTAAGGTATAATTTCATTTTTATTACGATTAGTGTGTGTTTTCATTTCTGTCAGTAACGGTAACATTGTGTTCACCGTGTTAGCAGCTGAGACCTAGGAACAAAGCAACATCGTTACAACAAAGTCAGACAGCATTCAGATGAGTTCGGACAGTTTAATCAGATTGTCTAAACCACTTCATTAGGAGGTCAAACTGAAAGTGAGGGCAGCACATCTACATTACGTACAGTAGGTCATAGTGGAAGCAGGATGTTTCCAAAAGACCTTTGTTTCCTCTTCCAAATGAGTTTTAATCCAGCCTGTTAGTTTGTGTCCAACCTGTCTGATCGTCTGACTGCTCGTGTGTCCTCGCCTGTCGCACCAAAACAGAACCATATCTGCATCCTGATGACGATCTCTGTCTGTTTCAGAGTTTCAAGCTGAGTGTGGACAGTCACAGCGCTCTGAAGGAGAGTATAATGGAGGAAGGCCGAGCACTGCTCTCTGTCATCACCTCCCACCAGTCAGGTATATTCACACACACACAGTCCTATTCATTCACACCTCCTACACACTCACACAATGAGTGGATACACACTCAAGCACACACAGGTGGCCATAACGGAGCCTCAGCTCGGTTCCATTCATTATTAATATTTGGATTAACAGAGTGACCTTCAGAGAGGAGAACTCATATGAATGTAGCCGAAAGAGAGACTGAGAGAGAGATAAAGACAAAGAATGAGGCGGAGAGGTGGAGATAGATGGGGAAGCAGGAAGAAAAGCCAGTGGGCTCAAACTGGCTGGCAGGGGAAGAAGCATCCAATATAATTTTATATTTTCCCAAATCTTTGCAGCCACAGAGAGACGAGAGAGAGAGAGAGAGAGAGAGAGGTCATAGCTTTGGTTAAAATAACAACATTGTTAGTGTTAGGTCACCTTTGCCGTCATGGTTACAAGAATCAACACTTGGTTATGGTCGGGGAACGAATGTGACGACACCAAACAGTGGCGTCCAACATCACACTGAGTCCTTCTTTGCTTCTGACAGACCGGTGTCAAAATCCACGTGGCCACTAGAGGGCCTCAGCAGTGAAACGTGAACATATTCGGGTCATATTTAAGCATTTATGACAAGAAGAAGGTGACACACTTTGAAACCAGTTTGTAACCTTTCCTCCTCGTCTGAAATTAATTTGACAATTGGATTAGTGCCAATCTTTCTCTCTTCCCATCTTCCTGCTTTATCCCTATGTCTCTCGCCCTGCAGGTCTGAAGGATATCCTCCATATGGTTTCCAGCCAATGGGATCAGCTCCAGCGGCAGATCCGGCGGCAACATGGCTGGATGCTCCGCGCCCTCCGCTGCGTCCAGGCCCGCCTCCTCTACACCGGCCAATTACACGAGCCCTTCGCGGCCTCAGGAGACCCGTCGGCCAATCGACAGGCTCCGTGCCCAGCGGACGGCCTCATGGTAAAACAAACCGAGCGTTGGTTTTTTTTTTTTTCTGCTCAGCTTCAAATCTCTCTGTGATTCTGTTCATCTGCTTTGTGTTTGTTTTTGTGCTCTTCGGTTTATATCCTTCCATTTCCTCTCTGGTTGATCCCAGTTATCCCTCTCTCTTTCTCTTTCTCTTTCACATGCACACACACACACACACATACACAAACACACACAAACATGCGCACACACACACACACACACTCACAGTTACACACACACACAAACATGCACACAAACACACACACACACTCCCAGTTACACACATGGTCCTTTGTACAATTCTTTATAACGTTTGTGTTGGCTGCCAATTAACATCCTGATTGGTTTCACAGTTGTAATTGGCTGCTGGTTAATTGGCTGGACTTTTGGTTAATTAGATGTGATCTCCCTTTCTGCGCCTCTCTCATTACAACAGTCCTGTCATTCACATCATGTCGCTGCTGCTCTGTGTGAGTGTGTGAGTTTAGAGATTTTCCATGACTCACCCGTGTGGCCTTGTCTCTTTCCTTCTGCACAAACTGAGAAGCAAGACTTTAAAACATTTCTCTCCTCTCCTTCTGCCCCGTGTCCTTCATTCCTCTGTTCATTTGTTCATTACTCTCTCCTTTATCACCTCTATTTTATTTCTTTTTGTTGCCAATTTATTTTGACTGAAAGAAATACAAAAAACACAAAGAGAAACTGTAACTTCTTTGCTCCCTTCTCTACGTCTGGTTTGAACTTTTTTAACTTTCATGTATTTCTTTGGTTAAGTCTTTCCTTCTCATTTTGTTGTCATTATGGCTTCTCTTTATTCCTTCACCCATTCAGTTCCTTGTTCACCCCTTCCTTGCATCTATCCTATCCTACTTGTTTGACTCCTTCCTTCCCTCCTGTGCACTTTCCTTCTTCCTCCATATAATTTTGTTTTCTCTTCCCTATTTCCTATTGCTCCCCCTTCTCCTCTTCTCTTTGGTCTTCCCTCTTCTTCCTCTTCCTCTTCTAGCAGACCTGACTGGTTGTTTTCAGATTGTTTAGTTGCAATTAGAGCTGCAGCAGCCTGATCACTGTGATCAGTCAACAGTGACAGCCATTAACCAGCTACCACCTCTGTGTGTGTGTGTGTGTGTGTGTGTGTGTGTGTGTGTGTGTGCCTTATAGGGATTGTGTGTTTTTGTATTTGTGTGTTGTCTGTGTTTTCACCTGTGTGTGTGTGTGTGTGTGTGTGTCCATTAGCTGCTTGGCCGCAGCACATTAACAGTCCATTCATTATCTGTGAATCTCCCCCTGCACTTAAAGCTTTGATCCGTAAAACCTCCAAACAGCAAACCGATGTGTGCGAACCTGCCGAATTATTTCTGATTACTGCACGTACTTCTGTGATATTTTCAATTATTCACATCCTGTCTGTTCTGGGCAGCTGAACAACAAACCTAAACTAACAGTGAAGCTCAAAACCTGCAAGATCCTCTTTCTGTGGGAGCTAACGGCCAACATGGCTCCAGAACTGTGTTTGAGTCAAGTCTCAATTCATTTAAGACGAGTACACAAATCAACAAACAAATCAAAGTCACGTCTAAAGTTATGACAGACAAGTCCGAGGCTAGTCTCAAATTATTAGGCACGTTTAAGTCTGGTCTCACGTCCTCTGTCTTCACCTTTTCTTGTGAAGGAGAATTCATAAGGACTTAGGAAACGATTAGACTAGGCTGCATACGTTTGTGACGGTGGGTCTGCCGTGGTCACTTTAAATGTTGCTGCTGCAAGGAATTGTGGGACGGCATTATTATCTCCTTTCCTTTGGTAAAGGAGGTATGCCATGCTGAAGGAGGTAAGAAAGGAAGCATTAGCATAGAGAGTTTGACCAGCTGTTATCATGGCTGCCACTTAGATACTTCCGGGTCAAAGTTAACAGCCAACCAACATCTTCAGTGGTGCCCAGAATGTATTTCTTTAAGTCTTGTTAGGGAAATCTGAAAATCACGTCTAGGTCAGGACTCGAGTGGCTTGAGACAAGTCCTGGTCAAGTTCAGCAGATGTTATATATATATTTTAATGTTTGAACTTTTTTCCCATTGTGGTTCTTAATAACAAACATTCATACATCATACTGTATATTTGCTAAAAACACGCGCACAAGTCAGGAACGTAATGCAGCTCGTAAGAAAAGAAGCGATCTGTGTTTTATCTTTGGCATTAAGCTGCAGAATTACATTTCAAAGTGAGCATGTAGAGATTCAGAGTCCGGCTCACGGGTTTTGGTTGTTGCACCTGTGACCATTTGGTGACATTACAGCCTTTCTGAACTGCGAGGACGCCTCATCTGTTTCACTGTGAGGCTCCATCCATTTAGAGCCGTCAGACATCTTGATGGTGCTGTGGAGGAAGTAAGCAATAATTTGAGCAGTAAAAAAGAAAAAAATCCCCGAATGTGGGTTTATTGTGTGTTCATTATCTTCTAGTGCTCTTTAATGACAATCAGATGCATGGCCTAATTACTGCCACAGACTCCGAGGTGGGGGTGGTGTGTGTGTGTGTGTGTGTGTGTGTTGGGGGGGGCAAGGTCAACCAAGGGCATCATGTTTGTGTGTGTGTGTGTTTATGGACCTCACTAACAAAATGATACGAGAATGACCAAGGGCAGAGGGTAGGTAAACACACTGCAGCTCATTTGTGTGTGTGTGTGTGTGTGTTTTCAGTGCAGGTATCTATTAGCATCTGTGTGTGCGTGTGTGTGTTTAAATGAACGTAACCTTGACTAAAGGGCAAAATAAAGGGCAAATTGGAATAAATTTATCAAATTATGAAGCCTCGTACAATATTTATAACCATCCGATCCAGTATTCATTAGAAGAGATTAAATACCAACTTGTATCAATAATTCATCCTCTTAATCTTCACTTTTAGTGAAATTAAGAGCAGCGGCAAATGACATATTTCACACCCGGCTCTGAGATCGTTAGCATGCAGTTTAGTGAACGTGGCTGCAGCTCCGCGGGATGCTGCGGGATATATAACGTGTTGGGACGCATTAATCTAAATACAATATCAGCGACTGGTTTCATGATGACAACGCCAATAATTATTACTTAACTTTACACAACGCTTGTGTAAATGTGTAGATGTCGGCCATCTTTATATACGGGCTGTTGTGTCAGCGCTTCATGATACTTGTGCTTTTGATGATGCGTCTTTTCACAAACATGGCCGACGTTCTCCTGCGTCATCTTGGCATGTTGGCGTCTTTTGTTTGACCGTCTTTCATCTCTTCCCCTCTATTAATTAATTGCTGATACGGTCGCTGTAGCAACAACAGGTGTGGTGTGAGGTCATTAATTTAGGCTGGGCCTTAACGAGTCTCCGATGAGTAATACCGGTTGTGTGTGTGTGTGTGTGTGTCTCTTGGCGCCCATAAGAGCTGGCTGTTATTGGTGTTAACATATGTCGCTGACAAGGTGTCCCACCTTTCTGTCTTTCATGTCATTTTCTTCTTCTGACTTTCTTCCTCCTCTCACTTTAAATTAGAAAATCAAAAAAGATACTAACAGATGGAGACCAAAAGACATCATCCATCCATCCATTCATCCATCTGTCCGTCCTTCCCTCTGTCTGTCCTTCGCCACCTCTCTTCCTTAAGTTCCCCAGTTTGTCTATCCATTTTTCTCTCCATCCCTCCATTTTTCTCTGACTTCCTTGTGCATCAGCTTCCCTTCTATCCTCCATTTCTGACTGACATATAGATCTATATACAGTATATATAGATCCATGTTATTCCTCCATCTTTCCTCTCCTCTCTTTGTCTTTACCTTTATGTTCCTTTCTCCGCCCACATTTTGCTTTCTGCTTTATCTCTTTCCATCCATCCTTCCACCCTCTTTTTCCTTCCCATCATTACCTGTCACCCATATCATCCATCCATCGCTACACCCTCTTTCCTACGTGGTTACCCCTCTCCTTTCTTTTCTCTACCCATCTTTAGCTTCATTATCTGTTCCTCCCTCTTTCTCATCCTTCCTCCACCCAGTTGTCTGTCTTCATCCCTTCCTTATCTGTCCTTTTATGCATCTATTTCTCCCTCCTTTCATCAACTCTTTTCCCTCTCACCCTTACATTTCCTCCTTCATCCATCCTTCCATCCTGGTATCCGTCCCTCCGCTACACTTTAAAAACCTTTACATTCACACACTCTTCTCTGGTATCTTTCTCTCCATCCCACATGTCTTCACTCACACACACACACACACACACCCCTCTCTCTCTCTCTGTCAATCCATCCGTCTGGAGAGGGGCGATTCATGTAAATGTCAGGAAATATCAGAGTGGTGGAGGGATTAGGAGGCGAAGGAGAGGAAGATACACTGATACCAGCAAATATAACACTCCGACAAGATGGCCAGCACCGGGGATTAGGACACACACATTAAACCTTCCAGCGTGTCTGAACACACCCAGAGGTGTGTGTGTGTCGTGTCGTATGAAGATATTGTGTTATGTGACTTCTGCAGTGCGTCGCTGCATTTGAAAAATTTGTTGTGCTTGTGTGAAGATTTGAAGTGGCATCTGTAGCGTTTTCTGCATATTGAAGATGAAAGTTAGTAAGGATTGAGAGAGTGTGTGTGTGTTTTGGCAGGTGAGTGAACACAGAAGAAAAAGAGAGAGAGAGATAGAAAGGTGTTTAATACGAGTGTGAAAGCACTGTAATATTTAACAGCTTAGTGGGATTTGTCTGTCACATTACAGGGGATTGGACCGAGTCTGGTAACACACACACACACACACACACACAGAAGGTGAGTGGATGTGTTCAGTGACAGCTCGTGAATCTGAATCTTTCGATGGCGTTACAGGTGTTGGCCGTTATTTTTTAATAACCTCGCCACGACCACGCTACCACACTGAGCTCAGCTCCTCTGGAGCTTGTGTTTTGTTTTAGCAACCTGAGGAGAGTTTACATTCTACATTTAAGAAATAGAAATAACACAAAATAGCAAAACCATGATCGTACTGGAAGAGCGGAGGCTTTGAAACATTTAGACCTGTGTGTATATTATAAAACATTTGAGCAACTTTAATCCCCAACTTTAATTGGGCGAATGAGGGATTTACTGGCCCCTCCCACCAATTTACACACGTATAAATAATCTGACACCGAGAAATTTATAGAATCTAAACTTTTTTTCTCTTTTCAAATGTTCACATTAGTAGAATAGAGGTTTCCTACTGATGATTGCAGATCATCCATTGTTTTTTTTAAGGGGGACGGGGTTGAGGTCACTGCGACCCTCAGGGTCCCCCTAACGGCCTGGGTCCTCCTAACGGCCTGGGTCCCCTTAACGGCCTGGGTCCTCCTAACGGCCTGGGTCCCCTTAACGGCCTGGGTCCTCCTAACGGCCTGGGTCCCCCTAACGGCCTGGGTCCCCCTAAC
>JAVQJF010127960.1:0-20724 GCA_036023855.1 Gadopsis marmoratus
CCCCGCGAACCCAAACCAAAGCCCCCCCCGGTGGTGTTTGTCCCGTGCGCAAGCGGCGTGTGTGTGGGTGTGTGTGTGGGTGACCGGGGGGGGGGGGTATAAGTGCGGATGCTTTCACGGTCCGCAATATGATTATAAAGGGAAGAGAGTAAAAAAAAAAAACACGCTGCCTGCGAACTCCTAGACTCGTCCAGAATCCGAAATAAAGCAGGGAGCGTCGAATCTCGGGAGGATCCGAGGCGTTCAACAGGGCTGAGGGAGACCAGAGGTTTGCGTGTCCTACCCCGAATCACGCCGAAGGTCTCGGGGCAAAGCTACGTCAGCACACACGGAAGCTGCTTTACTCATACAGTTAATTAAAAAAGGTGAGGAGGAAAAAAAAAAAAAAGAGACAAAAAAAGAGACAAAACTCCTGCCTGAGAAGTTGGGATATATTTAGCCTGTCTTGTGTGACTTCCGTCATTCTCCTTTATTTATAGCCTTAATGAATTGCATGTCCTTTATAGGGAGACCATTACAGCTGCAGCTGCTTAGCCTGAACTCATTTAATCTAAAAAGTGTATTTTTGTGATAAAAATTTTTTTTTAAAAAAAGCTTCTATAGATGTTTTCAGTGCTAAAATAATTTTTTTTTAATTAGCATGTGGGTACAGGAGAGGGATGCTGTGTTGTTTTTCTATTTTTTAAAGAAATGCCAGCTCAGTGTTTCAGTTAATTCAGGGCCGAGCCTAAGTTGTCTTGCTGGTTTCCTCCAAGGAGAGCTCAGTCAGTCAGCCTGATCGCAGCTGCATTCACATGGAGGGATGGGTTTTGATATTCTAGTCACACAACAGAGTAAACACTGCTCTCCTATTCAATAAACATCATTGACAAGGTTCCATATCCAGCTATCTGACACACCGAGCTTAACCCCACGGAGTATCCACTTTTTTTTTCTTAACTTGTAAATGAAAGTTTTGTTATTTTTTGTACTTATCTGTCAGTATCATGTACATATTGTAACACATTCTTTGTCCTTTGAAATTGCATTGCACGTTTTGTCATTCCCGTGATTCCCTGGCACTTTAACGTAATGCCATTAAAATACTTCTATAACTGTCTTTGGGTTTCTTCTCGTTTATGTTCAAAACGGGTTTCTGCACGTGAAATACACACAAGCTCATGAGTCAAAGGTTTCACTAAATACATTCTCTCTTACACACAGACACACACGTACACACACACACACCGCAGACTATGAGCTAATCAAATGACTGAACCCAAGAGACAAAAACTATTCATTTGAGTTATAATAAACTTGCACATGGTGTATCTTCTCTCTCAAGTAACCCTCAGTGTCTGACCTCATGGCCGCTCCCTTCATAACATGGGACAGTCCCAGTAAAAAAAGAAAAAAGAAACAACACACGCGACCTGCTTAGCACAGCACAGCACAGCACAGCGCGTGCCTTACTCATGACTCCACTTGTTTGAAATACTTGCAGAAAACAATGCAGCTAAACAAATGCAGATGGTTTGTTTGTGTTTGTGTGTTTTGTTTTTGTCCCTCTGCTTTCGATTTTTTTCTCCTCTCTTCCTGTTTATGCGTTGCCGTTTCCATGTCCTCTCCTCTCCAATGCACCGGGGGTTCAGCAGGAGTTCACATGATCAAGAAAGGCACCCAGGTAATTACCTGGCATTGTCAAATACAGCGACCACTGATTCAAATGAGGAGTGAAATATCAAAGACCTGAATTGCCTTTGCAGCCACTACTTATCCACACAGGAGACAGAAAGGAGATCTGAGAGCTCGGGGACCTGCAGTGAGGCAACAACAACACTTCCCTTCCTAGATAAATATCACCATTGGAAGCAACAGAGCCAAACATGCCCAGGTTCACTAAGCAACAGCGTCTTTATTTGTATTACATATCCTACTTGTCCATTATTAGCTCGTGGTATCCTTTATAGTGGCTGCAGTGCAAGTGTAACAAGAGGGGTTTTGCCGTGTTCCCGCACCTGCCTGGTATGTGTCACGCTGACTCGCTCTCAAAAGGTCAAAGGTTGAAAATTCATGAATCTGATTGTGCTCTGAGGCTGTCACAAGCGGAGTGGTCATGCAATGTTTCCAGATCTTCTGTTACAGTGTTTGTTCTGTATTTTTGGATCATATACAAAAGGGAGGAATAAAGAGACGCTAACTGCTAAGATTAGAATTGAATAGCGCATTAATGTCTGGCACTGCAAAAGTCCAAAGTCCTCAGCCTAATTAGCTCAGATAACCACAGCAAATCAGTTATAATTTGCAGCGTTTTTATTTTATTTCCTCTTGCTGAAAGTTGTACAGGCTCAAATTAACTTTATTCATTTTTTTTTTTTAAATCAGCGTGCAGAGCTCTTCTGCCCCCTGCACCGCACGATTCTGCAACATAATCTAATACACTATGTAATTTCTTCTGCTGCGCAGTGACGCCTTGATTCGAGCAGGGCTGACAAGACCTTTGACACTTTGACACAGTAAGTGGAAGGTGATCCCAATGAACAATGTCACTGCTCTGGAAACAACCCCATACGAAAGCTCATTTCTGCTCCCCTCACGTTCGAAGTAGACAAGCGGCGTCCTGGGATTTCAGTTGAGCACAGAGAGAGCACCTGTAATTTGACTTGCCACGTCTAAATGGAAGTTGAAGAGGTTACATTGTGCAACAACAAATAAAATGCTCACAATGCTTTAGTGACTGTTTTTCATGGTTGGAGGCGAAATAGGGTTGGTGATGATGTTTGAGTGTTTAATGCTATAAACACACAGTCTTGCCTCCCTCTGGCATATGGAAGGCTCCCAGGGACACTTTGCATGTAAATATTCATAGGGTGATGGGATGGGCTATTAATTATTAAGCACAGTAAAGAAGTCTAATACTTCGGCATTTAACACATCAATCTTTTTTTTTTTCATTTGCTGCACCCGAGGATGAACATTTCGAGGTGAGACCAGACATTTTTCACAAAACGGTTCACGTTGTGGGGCAGAAGAAAAAAAATAAGGATGTGCTCAATAACGACGACTTTTGAGAAATAATTCACGTAGAACATGAGCAATATGTCAGAATATACATAATTAACATCTGAGCTAAGAGGCAACATAAGTTAAACTGATCACACCAGAGCAGAGATAGGTTTGTCTTCTCAAGTGTTTTCTGCTAACCTTACATCAAAAGCTGTGGCACGACCACTGTAAACTTTTAAATTTTACTTTCCTTTGGCTTTTCCATGTATGAAGTGGAAGTTTGAGCGCTTCCTGTGTAACTTTCCGGGTGAACCACATCAGCACTCATTCCCGCAGCTCTTGTCCTCTGCACAGCCTGGCAGCCTGTGCCCCATGACAGACTGTCACAGTGTGATGGAGCTCGAGTGGGGCCACCAGCAAGAGGTGGTTAGAAGTCCATACCTGAGCTTCGCACTCCAGACATTTGACAACTGAGCCGAGAAGTGGTCCTATATAGCGGTGAAGTTGGATAATGGGAGGAACAGCGGGTAGTGGAAGAAAGTGTAATTCTATACTTGTGGCATAACACGGACACCGAGGGTGTTGTGCGGACGCGGTATCATGTTTAACGGCACCCCGTTTGCCCCTAAGGAAAACACATTTATTTGGACGCATATATGTTCGTTTGCTTCTATATTCACTGGGCCTCTTCCTCCAAAGCGGCATGCATTTCTGAGAGTTGCAGATATGAAACAGAACGGGTTTTTCAATTATGAACAGAAGAAAAGAAAATGACCTAGATACCATCAGGTCTTTGAGGGTTCACATCCTATTGTGCTACTGACAGAAACGAACCAGCGATCTACATCATTTGTGTTGACATGAGTCAAAATCAAAAAGGACACTGCCACTCTGTAGGATCCCTGCACCCCTGCAATCAAATTCAATTCATTTGTGCCCTGAAAAACTCAGTATCATCTGAATGGAATTGAATTAACAATTTCCCTAGCTGATTTGGTCTTTTTAAAACCCTCATTACACAGAAGCATTGTATATATTATGGAATCCCTTAGAGGAATATGCAACGATGTTCATCCTATCATCACAAAGTTGTAATATTATAATCAATTAGCATGGATGAACTAATTGTCCAATCTCTCACTTGCTAATTAACCCTGGAAATATAAATGGGACAAACTAATGCAGCGGGTTTTTTTTTTTTTTTTTTTTTTTTTAAGGGGATGCACAAATTGAGCTCATGCTTTAGTTAACGTGCTTGGTTTCTTTGGCGGGTCGTCAATATGTATGAGCAACATCAAAGCGTAGAGATAGAAATGAGGCCTGCACAAAAGCGGAACACAGTTCAGATCCAGAATATGGAAATGTGTTGTTTTTTTGTTGAACTGTGGTGTTTGCATAACTTCGGTTGACACGGCCTGCGAGAGCTTTTCTGTGCCACTTGTGTAGAGACTACAAAACACACTGTCCTCTGGGATATTTTATTTTAAAAAGGAACACTACGAGCTCTGCATAAATACACTCAATTGCAACGCGTTTGGTAGCACAGTTCTTATTTCCAAACTGGAGCAGCGTAAATGTGCCTGACATTACATAATGTTGTGTAGATTAGCGTGTGTTCAATGCGAGCTGATCATTATCACTCAGTCACATGAAAGTCATACATGAATGTGATGTGTATGTGTCACTGCAGACAAAAGGGTGTCAACACCAGCCATGTGCTGACGACTTGAGTAGAGGAAAAGTTCACAATGACTCCAGACAACAATCGAATACTGAATGAGAAACTAAAGCAAAATCAGTGAGATGTTTGCTTGCGTAACTGCACACTTTCCAGGGAGTTGCCCTCGACTGACATATTGTATGATTCACTAACAGAAACCAAGAAAACAATAAGCCTACTGTAAAAGCAGCCAGCGACTGAATGTCTTAATTTACCAACACAACATTTTTAACCAGCTTTTAATACCCAGTGCCATTAAGATGTTTTTGTTAGTGCAAAGACACTACCATGTGTTAAGAATAAATGTCACGCTTGTACAAGACAGCTTTTTGTTTATTGCGCAAAGCCAAGATAAGGAATTGGCACAAAAATGGCAGCCAACTTTTTTGTTTTCGCTCTGCGGTCCTTTGTTCTGTGTTGTTGTCAAATTTGAAATGTAATACTGTTTCTCACCTGACTCCATCTGTAGATAAGATATCATGCATTCTCCTTTAATATTCACTGGTTGTTAATTATTAAAGGTATGTATTTGAATTATAAATATACTAGTTATACAGAAGTAGGCAAAGCAGGCATATAGCCTGAGGCTAAATTCCTCCATTACCCATTATTTTCCAGTCTGCCGTCTCCATATGCCTGCCTCCTAGTCCTATGTCATCTCAAAAAACACTGAGGCATTCCTTTGTACTTACCAACCCCTCCCCACTTTGGCCACCCGAAAAATCTCCCCCTCCATACATACGTGTGCTGCTTCCTTGAAGTAGGATGTCACACTTGTCTTAAATATAATGAATCACCATCTTCAAGGCATCCCCGGTTCCCAAACACTCCCCACAGAAACCTGCCTAGTCCTCCCCCGTTTCGAGCCTTCCTACATGTCACAAATCATCCGTTGTGGAGGGCTCTCCACTAAATCATTAACATTGTCAGAAATGACTGGGCCAAGAATGGGAAGAGCCCAGAGATGCGGCAGAGGCGTCCGCATGTATGATGGGAATATAGAATGGTAAACAAAGAGGCGCAGCCTTATACCCGCTCTTCCCTTTGGTTTTTTATTTCTCTCCTCTTCCATGGGATTTCGGAACAGCAAGAAATAAGTACAGTGTGAGGAAAGTAAAGAAACTGTCAAAGAAGTTCAACAACTCTCCTGAAATTCTTTACCTCTAATCTCTTAACTGCTGTGCAGTTTTTCCTTTTTTCCTAAAAGCCCTTTGTTGTAAACACATTGTAAGAACTGTACTGTGAAATATATGAGATTATGTCTGTGGGCCTTTTTGATAACAGGTATCTATGAGTGCTCTATTGAGAGCATAATCAAAACTATGACTTATTTTCCTCACTCGGGTTGTCTAATACTGTTGTGACAGCATGATAATTCTCCTGACATAGTTTGTTTCATATATGTGGAACGCATTAAAATGCAAGCTCCTCATGTGATGCCACCTATCAGGCAAGTTCCATTTAATGCTACAGCCACACATATCTTAACCATACACTCCTACCTATGCTATCATCCATCAAAAGGATTACTAATTTTCCTTCAATTTCCGTTGCTCTCCTAAGAATCTAAAGGATGATTGATAATAGATGAAGGAAAGCACAGTGGTACTGTTTTTAACCTTGCTCAAGTCATTAATCCGCTTTATACCCATGAAGGTAGTAAAGGAGACAATGAATTAGTCATTAAAGCACAGGTCAGTTTATTAGAATTCCTGATTGAACTGTAAAACGACTTCTCCCGGGCTGCACGGGCGGGCGGAGGAATCTGCAAAACCAGGGAGAATAAAGGAGCTGAGGGAAGCAGACAGAGGAATTCCTGCACGAGTGCATTTTCTCTTGAAGAAAATGACAGAGGGGGTGTATCAGTAGCCATCGTTCACCTGACAAAATAACGGCTAATTAACGCACACTGTATCTGTACATAGTCAGAGAAGGATCACTTGAAAGGATCATTTGAAAACGATCCAAGTGCAGAAATGATGCTGTCATGACAAACGAGGAGAGTGCACACACACACATAAACCTGTAGTGACCATTTATTTGGTTGAACTTGCTCCATGTCTCTGACTGCTACCATGTAATGTTGCTGATGTGAGTGCTGGCTTATGTTTGTCACCATTTATTAAGTCATGTGGTTGTTGGCTCCACTCCACAGGAAAAGTTCAGAGGGCCTCGGATGTTTGCAGCTCCCTAAAACTGAGTAATGATCTAATGACTGGTGGAGGGGGTGGGGGTCATGCAGGGACCCGGCAGAGAGGATGTAATGGATAGGATCAAATCCAAAACACGCCACAAAGTTGGCACTGTTAGACAATGGATTCAGTCTGTTGCGGAGTACGTCACTCTATGCTCACAAAGTGTAAAAACACATTGAAATATAATACAAAATACTGATCAAATGTTTTTTTAAATCTATATCTATTACTGCCAGAGGATTATCAATATTCCGAAATTTCTTGGCCCAGACAAGTGTTACGTTTAACAGCTGGTAAACACCATCTTCCACTCGCAATAGCCTCCATAAACGCATATCCCAGTTATGAGAAACCAGAGTATGACAGCCGAGATGTGCCATTATTAGCCAGCATTCTCAGGCATGTAAACATCTTACTCCATTAAATGGTGATTCTGTGGCCTGTGTAAACTCTTGTTTCCATGGCAGCAAACACAATATTGTTTATGTATGTAAACGAGGCTGTTTGTGAATGGGATATGAAGATCAGTATAAACAGCCTATCCTAAATATGACCAAAACAGAGATGGGCTGTTGTGGAGTATTCTGTTATCACCATGCATCACTTGAAGCATGTAAGATGGGTTTTAAATTCTGTGAAAAAATTAAGTATTTATTTGTGCCCCGCTTGAATCGTGAGATGCAAGATTGTTTTGAAACCAATCACAGCCAGAGGGGCTTTCAAGAGCTGATTACAAGATGTCATGCTAACCAGGAAGGCCACTTATCACAGCGGTGGACTTCAGAGGAGCTGGCCGGGCAGTGGGGCTCGCTTAATGTTTTGTCTATGCCACTAAGAATTGAACTTTCGTTTAAGGAATGCTTGAAACAGCCACACCATTTGTTTTCTGCATGTGGGCGCGCGACCTTGACTTACACTGTGGCGACTTCTCGTTTACGGTCAGGTCTACAGACTGTCATCCCAGCCTGTCTTACTACCTAACTAAATGGAACTTTCATTTCCTGCTGTTGTTTGATATTTATTTATTCAGTTTATGTGACAGGAACAATGCACATTAATCAACATCTCAGCTTTCACATCACTGTAAATGTGTCAGACCCTCCCCCCACTCCTGCTTTCCTCTCTTTCCCTTGCAGTGTAGTAGCCCCAGCGTAACTCCAATCAGCAAATCAGCACCGTAACTCTAATGAGTGAAATTGCTTATGAGGGGAATCTGTTTCCGATGGTGGGCCCGATGATTAATGCGCACTGACAACATGTCTTTCCTCGAGGAGCTTTGCTGGGCTGTGGCAGATGTGTGACGCCACCTCCTCAAAGATGCCCCCTTTTCCTCTGAGAGGCTGGCGTCCCACAGGGAGAGGGATAAACTGGAGATGCTGCTGAGGAAACTATGGAAAGGTTTCATAATGATAACTCACCACTGAATACGATCATAATGGTCAAATTCTATCCTTACTTTACATTCCTTAAAATGTGAGATATGCCAGCATGAACCAGCGGCCTGACTGTGGACATGTTTCGTGAAGTCTCTGCAATTTTACTATTACACTAAATACTCAAATGCAATCAGAATTACACCAAAGGCAACGGTTTTAAGTAGGCTCTGGAACTATTGCACCGTGTTTTCTCCACAAAGTCAACAACGGAGTATTTTTAATTTGCTGCCAGTCTGATTCACACCTGTGACTGTCTTCCTCTCATGGGTATTACAGTATTTAGAGCCGTTCACCTTGACAAACTGAGGCGAAAAACACGATTTCTCAGAAACAGAATTATAAAAGCTGGTGGCCATAACATATATAGTCATGACATTACATCATGTGCTGTGTTTCTGTGTTAAGTAACATTGAGGATATCATTAAAAAAAATTTAAATGGAAATACAGAGTAGGGAAAGAAAAAAAAAAAATGTATGGAACCAACATCTCCTCCCACTTTATGTAATTACCCAATTGGAAGTGATCATGTGACATGATGTTGCATTTTGAATTGACGTTGCAAGAATTTGGTTGCAAAACGTTCAATGGTTTGAATTTAATGCAATCAAGGTGCATGCAACGTTTCTGGTACTTGAGATGGACAATATCAGGATATAGATATATAATCAGATTATATAAATGTGTCTAATGTTGGCAATTAAGCCTTACAGTGAATACTTTCCCTTTAACATCTCTGAGTGCATTGGGCCATTGTGAGCAATGCTGTAAATTAATGATCAGGCCTGTTTAATAATATTATATTTTTATATGTTTTTTGTATCAATGCGATAATCTTTCTTTGACTTTTCAGGTATTTACTTTGCTGGATAAGCTTAAAAACAGACAATCCTGCCTCAACTGAAAACGTCTGCAGAATCGCCATCATGATGTTCAAATTACCACGACAGACAGACCACGATATAGGATGCCACCCATATCGCCCGTTCCTATTCAAGACTGCAATAGCATTACATACAGTGCGACTCTGGTTGCACCAAGCTGCATGAAAAAGGCTTCATGCGTGATGTTGCTCTCTCACAGGGGACCAATGAAAAAGTGTCCCACAACACATTGTGTCATATGAGGGGATTCTGGTAGCTGCAGGTCACCTCTGGGCTCAGCTGTTCAGCTGTTTCCATTTCATCATGGGTGTACATTTCATCAGGCTCCTGTTAATGCTGAGAGATTGCTCACAACTAATGGGCATTTATGAATGTCTTATTAATGCTACATGAAATTAGCTGTTGTTTGGACAATTGTTTTAAACAAGTAAGATGATAGCGCTGACAATTCCACCCCTCTACTAGCTGCGTTGGGCCTGTAGTTTGAAAAGATACATTTAGCCATAGATCATCTGCAATAAAAGTGTCTTGGGTATATATGAATCCATTCACATTGTAACTAGTGTGTCTTGGCTGTATAGCATGTGCTGAGTCTAGATTAATAAGAAACTATTCATCTCCATGCTTCACACCTCAAGAGAATTTCTTATCTACAATAACCATTCTGTAAATTACATTACACAGACCCTGAAACACTTATCCTTGGTTTGTAAGGCTCTAATGTAACATGCACCATTATCAAAGAATTTCTACCTAACGACCCAACTAACCCGAACACTCCTTTCCTCATTCCAAGCAGATGAGATGAGACCCCACTGAGCCAATGAGCTTCAACAAAACTGACTTGATTGCCAGGGCTTTAGCGTCAATGATCCTGGAATAACAAGGAGCATATTGTTCCATCAGCACAGGGCTGCACAGCCAGGCCTGTTCCAGGTTAACAGGCTCTCAGATGCCTGGGCTCAATGATGGAGGTAATGACATTCTCATGATCCAGCAATACAGGTGAATAGGTAACCATACGGAGAGTGGGTAACTAGGGAGAGGCAGACAATTGTGAAGCAGAACTACTGGACATCTTATACATTTAAATAATGTGTAAGATTACATTTTGATTAGAAATAATGGGAGTAATATAATCCCAAATCACACTAAATGATGAAAGATTTTATATCCTATTCTCTACCCGTTTAATCTTTTTAAAAGGTCACAGGGTGAATGCACAGAAAAACAATAACTATAAAAGTTAACCAAAAAACAAATGAGACGGGATACTTAAATCATGAGTTACTAATTCTGAAAGATTAACAACCATAAATGTGCTTCGGCACCTTGTCTGTGAGGCACATGCACAGTATCAGCTTGCAAGCAAGTCATTATCACAGTGAGACCACTGACGCATCCCTGTCAATATTTTGAGTGGAGCTGCAGTACTTTGAACAACTCTATATGAAGTGGATTGACACTCTTATCAAGCATGGAAAATCCATTTCATATAATTTCCGCTGTAAAGACACCTCGTCAGCCTGTCCCTGCCAGATGCCACAGTGGTGGAAAGAAAGAAAAAAAAATCATTTTGATTATTAAGATATGATTGACACCAAAACAAAAAGAACAAAGAGCAGTCAGTACATTTGTTTTTAAAGTTCCACAAGTGTGTGTGTGTGTGTGTATATATATATACTGTATATATATGTATATGTGTGTGTGTGTGTGTGTGAGACTTGCACATGTATATTGTTGGTGTACATAAATGCTTATATGCTTTTTCTTGTTGTGTCTATGGTACATATTGGAACATACATATACTCAGTTGCCAGTTTGTTAGGTACACACAGCTGAAAGTAATTAGGCTGATACAACAGACATTGTTATAAATTAAACTTCCATGAAGGTTGTAATCAGTTTTTGTTGAAACTGTTCAGTTGCTGATTCAACTGTATGGTCATTTTGGAGGCTGCAGTTTGTGGTGCTGTTGAATTGTATTGCATTATACTGACTGGCATTTGTAATATGTTGCCCACCCCGTTTATGTCAGTGACAGTAGGCTAAATAACAGCGACATCTCTCTGTGTAGCGCGATGCAATTCAACATTCTCCAAAATGACCACACAGTTGAATCAACACCTCTCTAAAATAGTTTCAACAAAAACTGTGAAGGTAGGATTTATTGCATTAGTTTTAACTAGGTTTACCTAATAAACTGGCAATTGAGTGTACACGTACCAAGGTTGACACTGATAGTACAAAAGAAAGGTAGCATTATCATTGCTTTACATATCTGCCTGTCTGCTACCACCACTCATAAGCTTAGTCCCTGTCGCTAATCGCCTTGGGAGTTCAGATAATGTTCCTTGGCTGGCAGAAGACAGGTTGATAGCTGTCAGGGACAGAAACAGAATAAATGACAGGGTTTCATTGGGGCGCCACTAAGGCGCATTAGGGACCTCAGGATCCCAATCCCCAAACACGGGATGAAGAATCATTTTGTCACAAAGGCGCAGGGTCGCCCATCACTGTCTAATGCATGCCTTGATTAATCGTAGGGATGGATCAACATTATGTCCTATTCAGGGTGATGCTTAATTGCCTCCGCGATCCAACTCATCCATTGCCCTAATGATCGTGTGTCTGCTTCCTTGGACACACTGTATCACTGTGGTGGACTGTATAGCTTAGCAGGACAGGACTCCCTTAAACATCACCACCAGCTGAGAGTTTAGCCTCTGCAGACACCTTTACCTCCTCCTAACCGTGAACATGTGGATAAATGGAGCCGGCTTCATTGCCTATAGCCCTGTGTTTATATTCTCAGCAGAATGTCTGCGAGTGTTAATGTATGTAGATTTCATTTCTGATGAGTGATTATTTGACTGCTCATTTTGCCTGAGATTTATGGCACTCTCTCTATCTCCTGACTGCAGTGCCACTCTTATCTTTAATAAAAGAGATGAGGACATTAATCAGGTTCTGTTGGCGGCCCTTACAAAGACATTAAATGTATTGTATGGGGTAAGTAAACACGCTTCACATCCTTCTCTCTCTCACAGTCACGAGAGAGAGTGAGGGAAGGAGGGTGAGGGACAGAAAAAGGCGAGAGAGGAGGGGAAAAAACCCTCATTATATTTATCATAATTTCACATCTGCTGTTTTTGAAGCAATGTACCATGAGCCCATAAAGTGTATTACAACTGTGCATAAATTCAACTGATTTGTGGCTGGAGTAGCTAATTCCTTGAGTACATTTTAGAAAAACAAGCACTGAGCCCTGAAATTGCAATTCCATAAAGGCTTTAAATTACTGAGTACAGAATCAAGAACTTGCCTGATGGTGACCGCGTTATAGAGAAAAGCAGCGATCCCCGAGATAGAGACAATAAAACCTGGAATGAGTGAGCCATATACTCAAACAAAATAAAGGAAGAGAAGATGGGCTGGCTACGTGATGAGGGGGAGTGACTATCGCACCCCTGAATCTCATTTTTACCCTTTTAACCATGAGGATGCATTTGAGAGGACGCCCACCCCACCCGTAACATCTATCGTTCTCTACTCCATATCTGTGGAAGAGTTAATGGCTGGATGCCAGCACTGCATGAAAAGCCTCCTCGTTCAGAAGCAGTTAAAACTATATGAATCTCATCATTAGCAGAGTACTGTGGGATACTCCTTGACAACAGTCAAGAACACACACACACACACACAGACACACAACAAAACATAGAAATGAGCAACACGCATCCACACCTACAAAATAAGCTTGTGCACACGCACGGTCGGTCATGTACAGCCTCCATTCATTCATTCATTTCCCAGAATCTGTACCAGACAAACACATTCAAATCTATGGGAAATTCATATTCTGCCCTTTAACTGACTTGTATGTCTTGGCAATGGTTTCTCCACAAATCAAACAAAACCCTGGGACCACATTTGATACAAAGCCTTCTTTTGTTATCATGCAAACTTTAGGTGTCACATGGGCTCAGATGCTGTTAATATTTCATGTCATTCTTTCCAGCCACGCTCTCTCTCCCTTGCCATGTGCACTTGCATCCTACCACCTCCTCTATCCTCCTTCGCTGTGTCTCACCTCCCTGCCTTCTTCCTCTTCTATCTAGAGTCATTTGGGATCGGCATGAACAAGATTTTCATATCAGGTAAATGAATATCTTTATCACAGAGGCAGGAGCCAGGATGCTCGGGGAGCTGGAGAGGATAATCACACAGAGCGAACAGTCTTGGGGAAACAGAGAGGCACTCAGTAATTACAACCTCTCTCAGTCTCCCACACTGCTCTTTGTGTACATCTAAATAGCCTTCTTACTGCGGTGGATGCTGCTGGATCAATGGCCTTGGTGTGGCTTAGCACTGACCTTTAACCTTTGATTAGCCCATAGGAAAAAAAGTAACAGCATATGGTGGAGTTACAAGTACTGACCATTTTAAACCAGCAATTAGAACATGTGTAAATGTTTTTGTTTGAATTGAGACATGTTGGCCACATTTTTAGCAGCATGGCTCTAGCGAAGGGGTCTACCACTGTCCACCACTTTGGTCCAGACTGAAATATCACAATAACTATTGGATGGATTGCTAAGAAGGTTTGCGCACGCACACGCACACACGTTCCCCAGAGGATAAAATTTGTTGAATTTGGTGTTCCTTAGACTTTACCTTAGGGTGCTACCGTATGGTTGACATTTTTGGTTTTTAGTGAAATATTTCAACAACTATTGGATGGATTGCCATGAAATTTGGTGCACATATTCATGTCCCCTTCAAGATGAATTGTAATCACTGTGGTGTTGCTCTTACTTTTCAGTGCCACCACTTTCTCCAATACGTTGGTTCTGCAAATCTAATGCCATTCCCATCAGCCTCAGCTGTTACTACCCTACTTTGTGTTTAAAGCTAACACACTACACTAAGATGGTGTGTAAGATGGAACATGGTAAACATTACACCAGCATGTTAACATTGTCACCGTGTGCACATGTTAGGGCGCTGGTGTTCAAAGCACCGCTGTGCCTAAGTACAGCCTCACAGAGCCGCTAGCATGGCTGTAGACTCTTCGTCTCATTTCTAGTTTTCGCTCATTTTTCACACATTTGTCCCAGCTGTGCAGTGATCTGCATGAAAAAAACATTACTGGTGAATTACCCTAAAGATAGACTTTAGCCCATTATTTAGAAATATTGATGTGTGCATTTCAATAAAACAAAGGTTTTAGGGCTCCTTATTGGTTATCCAACACTGGGAGAATCACCATGGTGTATAATGTTAGTGAGGATTATGGAGGTTTTAAGAAATATGCTAAATCAATATGTTTATATTTTAATGCCTGGTTGACATTTAATTTACCTGTGTAACAAAAATTAGGTGCAACTAATTATTTTCTTTTAATGTGGACTGCAGAACAAAAAGTAGCCATCTCTCTTTATTACAATGCCCAACAATAGTTGATTTAATGGCTATAAAATGTGTTCATTAGAAGGTTATATAGTTAAGAAATATTGAAAGTATACCTAAAAGTGTCATTTTTATAGTGAATGAACAGGATAATATAATCTGAAAAGGATGTGATTATATTCAAGTCTTGTCCTCCAGCATTATCTTGGAGCTCATAAAGAGATGAAATTTAATATGATGCTTTCAGTCAGTTTAATTGAATTTTAATTGCCACTTTGGACAGAAGGTTTAGATCTAATCAATAAAATATTAAACTTTTGGGGCTTTGACGTGGAATGGTTTTCCTGTTGCCCTCATTGCAATGCATCCTGGGACAGACGGGTATAAAATGCCTGTTTATGAGCTGAGGTAGCAAAGCCAACACCTTGCTGTTTTCCATAGTGTTTCAACAGAATGCACGGGATAAATAACACAAGCCGAACAAGCTGAGATTCCATTAATTACACTGGTGTGGAAGAGCGGTCGGTCACCTTCAAAGGAAGGCCTTTAATGTGCCAGAGCTATAAATATTTTGAAATGTCAAACCTTGGGAAGACAGCATCAGGCCAGAGCCGGGGCGATAAATCAGAGCCGGAGAAGAACCAGGAAAGAAAAGATGGCTCTTTGGTATTTTAGAAATAATTACTGATACAAAGGGGTAATGAATGAAGCTATAAATTACGTTAAAACAGACCATTAGGAGAGGATTAGTTTATAAAACTCGTTGCTGCTCCTTAAAATTACACTCTCAGAATATCGCCTATTTTACTCCATCCATAACTCATGGAAATAAAAAACATGTATGCATAATATCACACTCTGATGATTAATGCTGAATTAATTGATTTTATTTCTGCTGCTTTTTAAATAAGAATATTGTTCTTCTAAAGATGCCAGATATGACATCATCATAACTGTTCATTCTTACTTATATAATGCCAATGTAATAATGTCCATGGTCAACTTTTATGGCAACTACTAAAAGCTGCACTGAATCAGTGCAGCTTTTACTCTTATCCAAGTTTGAGAAAGTATAGAGCAGGTTTCCTCAAAGTTAGAGCAGGTATGACCGCGACAGAGACCCACGTGCTATGGCCTGCATGCCAGTCATTGTCCACCACCAGCATCACCACTTCCACATACAGTTATAAATCTGAGGGAGCCCATGTTAGGCTGCTGCTCGGATGGAAGGAATTTATCCTCAATCCCTATAGAGAGAGCCTGGGAGAGAAAAATGACATGGCCCATCCTCTAAGGCTCATAAAAGCCTAAATTAAATATCAAATGGAACCACTGATGGATAGCGTCCCTTCCATGGATCCCCAGCGCCGCCTCTGCCTCCACTCTCTGACACGACAGGTGCTGCTCACATGACTGGAGAGCCAGACAACTTTGTTAGCAGGATTGTTCTCGGTTCAGTGTAAAGCTGCTGTGCACAAAATGAGGGAGTCGAGTAAGTGAACGCAACAAGGCGCCATTATTTATTATCATCATTATTATCCTCGCTGGTTCCTGCCATAGCTGGATCCTCCCTCCCTTTCAAAGAATTCTTAAATATTGTGCATGTATGACTGAGGATGTTTCTTCAGACGACTTAAAAGTGCAATTTGTCACATATCTGAATTACAGAATGTATGATTCCCTGTATCCATATTTATAAACTTAGGATTCTCCCATCCTCAGCAGAAGAACACTACGAAAGATTGCTGTCAGGCGGGAACACCTCATTGGGAGATACTGTAATACGAATGCCAACACCGCCACAATAGCTGGCGTTATCGCCAGGCTAAAACTGTACATTATGAATCATCAATTGTCGCCCTGCTTTGTATTATCCCCAGAGAAAATCCCAATCTGGGCTTGAGCCCACGGCTGATGGACACCCCATTATTCACTCGCGCTTCTTCAGCTCTGAGACAGGAGTGGGGACAGGCAGTAAAACGACGGCCTTAAGATTAATCCTCCGCTCTTTCTACTGCTTCCCGAATCAGAATGAAATAGAACATTCCCTCCCCTTAATCAAAAAAGTTTTTATCATCTCCCCCCTCTCCAACTCAGGAAGTGGGGATAATGCTTGTTCCATTGCTCGTCCTGTGAATTGACATTGGGGAGGGTGATGAGAGGGATCTGCTCTTGCTGCGTTTTGTACTGTAACAAGTGAGCACAAATGAGATGAGCTGGTGGTCGTCGATCAATATGTGTATTATCTCCCATACGATGCACCACACAGGCCTGTAACAGTAATAATGGGGTCAGCAATCCCTACAAACCTCCACAGCACCCACATCTCCCTGTCTGTACCTCACATACAGATGATTGACAATAAAGTTGACTTTGACTTGACTTTGACCTTGAATGGCCTTCACAATTAAGATAATAACATGGTAAAGGTCAAACAGAGTAGAAGTAGAAGTAGAAGCAGAAGATGGTGCTGCTGTGCAATGAGGGAGAATGCAATGAAAGATAAAGCTTTTTTCCACAAGTTTACCTCTAATATTACGTAAGAAGCATGCTCATAACCAATTATATTCACTAAATAGGAGCTTAACACTTCTGTTCCTCTTGCTTATAAGACAGAGCATGTGTAGCACGAAGTGAGATGTGATTTGGTTCTCAGCGAGGTCACAAGCTTCAGGTGAGCTGCGAAGTTGTGGGTCTCGCCGAAGCCTCGATGCCATCACGCCTTGGCCTGCATCACTTAGCAGAGGGGTGTGAATTTGTTTTCGCCCAGGCGTTAATGAACTGTGGGCTTTGTGGGCTTAGTGAGAGTGTGCTTATTGAGCAAAAGTACATGGGAGGATAATAAGAGTTCACAATTCAGAAACTTCTCCCTTTCCACAGTTTAGGAGGTGTTTTAACAAAAGCACTGTTGATGGCCACTGCTGCAGTTCATCTCTGACCTGGCAAATCAGCCGCATGAGGAAACAAGACTCCAGGAGTATTCGTCATCCATCAAGAACATGCAGTTTTGTGCCACAGTTCCTGGCTTCCAGCCAAGTCTAAAGCGACTCATTGTACAGCAGCCAAAAGACAAAGGCAGCTCCCCCTCTGCTCTGTGAGAGCAGTGTGTGGAGGTGTGGGTGGTTATGCAGATCACTAATTGTACAGGCCACCGGGGGAAGAGAGAACGGAATGGCAGCCTCTCTGCAAGACATGCCGAGGGAGGGGAGGGACGGACTGGTGTGAGCCTCCCTCCCTTCTCTGTTTCTCTCTCTCTCTCTCTCTCTCTCCCCCCTTCTTTTTCACTCTCTCTACCCTAAATTGGCAGCTGGCAGGCAAATGAATGCGGTGTGAAGTGAGCCCACTGAAGTGCAGGGTCCTGCTGTTCAGGCAACAAAGGAGCTCCATGCGAGACATCTGCTGTTCAGTTATCAGAATACATTTAGTCACGTGCCTCCCTTCCCTCGCTCGTTCTCCATTGCTCTTCCACCACGGGCCCGCAACATCCATTCTGTCAACCCGAGAGCTGAGCCTTTCTTTCTCCCCACTTCTCTTCAACGGCATTCTTCTTCAGATCAATCCTCCGCTGACACCCCCCCCCCCCCCCCTTTCTCATTCTCTCACTTGCCACCGTAATCCCTCTCTCCACCTCTTCTTTTGCTGCCTTTATTTTAACAGTTTAGGTCTGGCAGATAACCCCGGAGTGCTTCCTATCTGGTCCAAAATGCGTTAACCCTGTGTGAATGATCACAAGACGGCCTGAGGAAACGGCAGACTGAATCTTAATGAGCCACGCTCGCACAAGCAAAAGTAAATTGAGCTTACCACCATGATAAATTAACCTAATGAATGCAATTGTTTTGTGGCACGCTAGCTTGGGCTGGAGCCAGATGGTCAATACTTAGCGCTGCGTTTTGTGGCTCCTGTCTTTCTTTTATTTCCCCTTTCTTCCTCGCTTTTACTCTCAAGAAGGCATAAAGAAGTGGAAAGCATTTCAAACTAAAACATCTTTTCTGTTCAATTCTAAAATCTCTTTCTTATCTCAATTTAATGCCTGTGAACTGGTTGGCAATGGATCAAGCCGTCATCAGTAAGCGTCCATCCTGCACCTCGGACCAGGGCCTTTTCAGCTGAGTAAAACAAGCAACTGTGGTGACATGATCGGGGTCTGCAGGGGAGACGGCGGTGTGCATTTCTCCCCATTTCCTGTCCTAACTCACGATATCCGTGTTTACTTTAACACTTAATCCCTGTAAAGTGTGTCATTTGGTTTGCACGCTCTTCACTCTCCACTTCGTCCTCCATCCTCTCCCAGTGGTGCAGGCTAGCATGAAGGTTGCACATCCAGGAAGGGACAAACCCCCTCCTGTACTGCGTGTAAACTAGATGACTTCCTCTAGGCAGGTGGCACATATCCAGATGTTCCCTCAATTTCCTGTGTGTGTGTGCCTCTACTTATGTGTATGCGTGCATGTATTGACACACCCTGAGCTGGTGACCTCTCTGCTCTCCCCACAACATCACCACTAGAGCAGTTTACACCATAATGACTTGTATCGCCCGAGGCCCCGCCACATCTGCGGCTCCCTTCCTCCATCTCTGTCTCTCAGTCTTTCCCTCTTTCTGTCTTTCTGTCTCTTTGTCTTTCTGCATCCCTCACACGCAACCTGTCCATATTTCTCCTGCTTATCCTTTATTCCATCCTGTTTTTTCACTTTGGTTAGCCTGCCATAGACTTTACTCATTGCTTCCTCCTCGAGGTAGTGCTTCCCTGCTTTGGTCCAGAGCACTATTACCAGGGAGAAAAAAAAATTGCATGGCTCACTTTGCCAGGACTTAATGCATGTCTAACATGACACCTATCGGCCATAATAAACAAACACATCATTCAATGTCAGCGAGCTTGAGAAGGCAGTTGCAGCCCCACACTGGAAGGCCCTAGTGTCCAAGATAAAGCACGGGGAAGGCTCTGGCAGCACTGAAGGAGTCTAATGTCACATGGAGTGGCATGTGCTCCACCAACAACAACTCAGCTCATTACCCACTCAGGAGGGGAGGGAGGGAAGAATGATGCGTCCAAAATGTGACCATGTGCTGACCAGGTGATCTGTCCTCCCCCCGGCTGTATATGGAGAGCAATGACCTCTCACTCAGACAGTGCAGAGTTCGATCGATCATACGTGACATTTGTGACATTGCATGCATCCTAGATATGCATCTCGGTGGTATCAACTCATCAGCCAAACCATTTTGCAGGTAGGACACTCATATCACATTACATGTTCAGCGGCTCTTGTGCTCCAGAGGGAAAGACATGTGCGGTTTGACTCGGATTCTTGCACTTTCACACGAGGTAAACTGTGCCTCTGTGAATGTGGCGAAGTGCTGACGCTTGTTTCACCTTTGCAGCTGACATACTGCATGAAATCCTAAACACGCAGACAAATAATTGACTTCATCATCATAACACAGTGCCTATTCCTCACCAGAGATGAACTGATTTTTTTATTTTATTTTTTTTAAATATACCAGAGCCAGCTGAAGGCACCCATCTGGATTCACGCACACACACTCACACACATTCCCCTCACCCCACAGTGTCTTGTTTTCAGGTTCATTAAGCCCCAGTGTTACCCAGAGTGGCTGACAGGATGAGGAACAGTGCAGAACTCTCCCCCTGCAGGTATCCATTCACATTATCATTGGGAAAAAGCCTCTCTCGTCAGTGCCCTTGTTACGGCTCGAGGGGGGATCACTAATTAAAGAGACAAGAACTGCTTGAGAATAAGTCCATTACACCCATGTGGACCCAAAAGCTTAAAATACCTGGAATATCAGCAAACTACCAGCATCCCCTCCAATCACTCCCCTTCTGCCGAGGGCATCTTTTAAAACATGGAAAAATATGGTGAAAGAGTTGTAGAGATAGACAGAAATGGAGGACAGAAGCTGTCAGCTATTTGAAAGGCTTTATGAAAATGATCTTCCAATTACAAGTGATGATCAAATCAGGCCCCACTCTGGAGTTCTTGACTATTTCTCTCACTCTCTGTGTGTGTGTGTGTGTGTGTGTGTGTGTGTGTGTGTGTGTGTGTGTGTGTGTGTGTGTGTGTG
>JAVQJF010127975.1:0-11842 GCA_036023855.1 Gadopsis marmoratus
GTCTCTCATAGTTGAAGTGTACCTATGATGAAAATTACAGGCCTCTCTCATCTTTTTAAGTGGGAGAACTTGCACAATTGGTGGCTGACTAAATACTTTTTTGCCCCACTGTATACATAAAATATATATGTATATATATATATACACACACTTGTTGAGTCTGCTGTAACACATTAACATTGTGTGTTGCTACTGAATGTATGAATACCAGCATAAAGAAACAGACAAATGGCTGAAAAGGACAGATAAACTAATAGATAATAGATAAACTAGTGACACCTCTGTAAATGGTTGAATGAGCTAAAATAAATGTTTCAGCTTCTGGGAGTCCAAGGTCATAGTTGGAATGCAACCCTGACCAAAGCAACCGAAACACTGACAGTTCAACTGCACTGAATGTACACAACAAATAATATCCACTTTTATATCATTAATGATGAGTGAAATCAGTTCAGATGAACACATTCGGATCATGATGGGTGCGATGTTGTTCGTTAGACAGGGTTGTGGCGGAACAGCTGATGAAAAGGGTTGGGTGTAAACCATGTTGGAGCCAACACAGCCAGTCAGGTACCTGCTGCTGACAACTTCCCCAAAATAAAATACAGTAGGGGAAGGTTTTTTTTTCCAGACTCTGGCTTTTCATGACTGACAAAGCAGGCAGACCTCCTGGGGTTTCGGTTTCAACATGAAAAGGCCACCTCTGCCTTCAAACAGGGCTGATGTGCAACTGTGCTTAGGATTTCACACATAGCTCGAAATGTAGCTAACAGGCGATGAAGCGCTATCATCACCGCACAGGTGAGACAGAGATCTGAAACATGAAGCCTAGAAAACACGTTACCTTCCCTTTGCTCTAAACAGTTTTGGAGTGAGCCCTCCACATAGAAGATTTGTGGGAGACTCCATTACAACGAGAGAAAGGCTGCGGGTCTTTCCTGATTAGAAATTGATCAGGTCATTCAAATTCCACCCTGGAGGGAAGAAAACAGCATTGGGGGTATGTCTGGCTGAGAAGGACTGTGTGGCAACACAGCTTGCCTGTTGATTTCATTCTCGCTATCAGAGCAGAAAAACAATCTGTACAGCCATTTATCAGCAGCACTGACACGGGCCAACGCACAGGAAGGCTCATAAGCCATCCTGTCTGCTGGTCGCAGCGCCGTAACTCACAGCACACTGTGGATTTGCATCCAGCACAAGGTTGGTTATTGTCTAAGGCAGCAAGTTTGACAAGAATACCTGGGGACACCTATAATGGACACTTCAGTGAATAGACCTACTTCTATAAAGCAGGCTGTTGACTCCACTCAGTTTGAGGAACCGTGGCATTAAGGGCCCAGGTGATGTGAGAGCAAGCAGAAAATATTCTCAAACAGGTGGCGACCCCCCACTTTTGACATCATTTCATTCACCTGACCTTGTCCGACTGAAGGCTGGCAGCCCGGCGCTGATCAGAGTTCGCTAAGCTGAGACAGCAAAGCGCCTGTCCACAGGGGGGGTGGAAGGCAGCGGCCTGTGAGCTGTGATTTTCACCCTAATCTTCAGTTCTGAGAAGTCATCAACTTTGCAGGGTGTAGTTACAGTAAAGTGTTTTCGGCTTGTGTTGTGTGGAAATTGTTTTTCTCCCCGGCTTACCTCTGCTACTTGTGAGAAATTTGAGAAATCAAAATTCTGCCGTTTTGAAGACTCCTATGTATTAGATACTTGGAAAAGGCATTTCTGCTGAGCTCAGAGAGCCGGCGTGCTGAGATGGACCAAGTCTCTCAGTGGGAGTTAAGGCTAAGGAGTAACCTTGATGCTCGACAGCCTCGTTGTTACAGAGATGGGATGGCACTTCATGTCATCTCTGAAGAAGCGCCTGAGTCAGGCAGAACACTTCCTGAATGAAATGCTGTCATATTAATGGTAAAAGCTGCAGCAGCACAAGGTCAAACATACACTTACAGAAGTCAAATGCACGCGTTGTTCCCTCTCTGCAAACGTACATCACAATCATCGTCTGAAATCACTAATACACCACAAAGCGCACGGAACGACCCACTTTTAATCTTCTCACGTTAGATCAGTCTACTAAAACGTTTCTTCCCCTTGTGTTGCCGGGAAAAAGACACAAATATTACTCAGACCGGCTGTCTCCATTCCTATATGCTAAATGCTCATTTTTGGGTTAAGTTATGAATATATATATATTAAGCTAAATGCTTTACATACAGCATGCGAGCAAATGAGAGTCCCAGTTTAAGGTGTGTGTACTGTAATGTTGTACACATACGAGGAGTTGGACCCCGTATAAACATTGCTAAAGGTACATACAAGACAATAAGAATTAACTAAAAGGTACACAAATCTATTTACAAAAATTACAAATATGGAATAAGTGAATATATATATATAAATATATAAATATATACATATATATATACACAACAGCAGCGACATTAGTATACAGCCAGGCTTTATTGTGAAACTGAAAATGTATTGGGGGGTGGTCAACCTCACTGAGCCTAACTCATGAGCTTCTACCTTAAACAGTGGGCGTTACATGTTGGGCAGAAACAGCCCACATTTAAATGTGCGGCTGCACTGATGGTGGCATATTGTTTCAGGTGAGATGGCGACATACGATCCAGGAAATCCAGTTTGAGTGACAGGTCTGTGAATGCAGCTTAAAACCCTGTGAGGAAGAGGTTTACTGCTCGAGAACATTTTCTTTATAACTCTGAAATTACAATTACAATTACAACAAATACAGGAATCCGCCAGGAATGTCCACTTGTATTATTAGATTGTGGTTAACCAAAACCTATGTCGGTATGAACGTGGTGTAAAAGGGAAGGCTGCATGGTGAACATTCATATAACGTGTATAAATGACAAAAAGCCGGCAATGTTCCATGTGTGTGAAAAGGCCCTTAGAAACTCTTCATGTAAAAATAAAGTAGCCTAACAACCCACTTGCTTCATATGAAGAATATTATGCCAAAGCAAGGAATAAAGAAACATGAATCCCTGCTATCATCAACATTGAATATCTGAAAGTGCACCAGACGGGATGAATAAGAAGAGATGTTAAAGGCAACACAGAAGAAATCCAGAGGGGTTTTCTGTGAAATATCCGCTCTATAACTAATAATATCACTCGGAGAATAAAAAATGGAAAAGCTCCAGATTTTACATTTGATGGCATCACATCTTGGAGTCTTCATGCTGTAGTCTCTGGCTTCGCTGAGAGTATTTCATTTTCACAGATATTGACTTTCAGGCAGTGCTTTTTTTGATTTCTTTCTTTGAAGGGAGACATGGTTATAAAGACGATTCTGTGGACATGGACAGACTGAAAGGTGTGGACAAGGTCTTCCCACAAGGTTTGGATAAACGGAGAAGTGGTTCTGAAGTCAGTTCACGCGCATGAAACCGGGTCAGTCGTCAGATGTAGTTAATGAAATTCAAGGTGGACTGTATGAAGAAACACACAATATAACCATTTCTTTTTGAACTCGCTAAAAAACATCCAACTTCAGTATTTGAGGCGTGCTTCAGCTGAGGGTGTGTGTGCTTCGCAGTGTGTGAGCCCCGGTTTTATGGAACTCTTTCAAAATCCAGAGGACAAAATAGGAGATGCAGTGGTCAAATTTAAAATGCGGCTGTTTGTCGGGCTCCTGACATTTTGAAGGTGGGAGGTTTGTTGCCTGACAGCAATGTGTTATTTATACGTTCTTAAAGTGGCTCGTGTGCGTCGCTAGCTATTGATGTTTACACGCCCTGATGTGTGTATGTGACCAGCATCCTCACAGGTCACTGGCCTCACTCTTCTGCAGGCCACTGCAGGGAATCTAACTGGGTTATTTGTTAAAGGACACAGCTAATCATTTGCCAATAAATCCCATGAGAAGACCACAACCAACAATGAATAAATCTTACCAACAAGTATTGCCTCTTTATCACAAAAACACAAACAGGAGGAAAAGTCAACATCCTGGCGCCCTGCGAGGCTGCAATCACACACTGGCAACTTGAGCTAAACGCTAACAGCAGCCTGACGACATGTTGGGAAGGACTGTGCTAACAGGCCGAGGAGCAGCGCGTTCACTGAAAGGCTGCAGGTAACTGCGGCTGTAATTATTTTAGCGTGCTAACATTTGCTAATTAGCGCTGAACACAAAGCGCAGCTGAGGCAGGTGAGGATGTCCTGAGCTTTGCAGGTATTTGGTCGTCAACTAACTAAACTATAAACAAAATGATGAGTTGATGATGATGATGATCACAGAATCAGCTCATCCTGAGGGGAACATGAATGTGCGCATGGAATTTCATGGGCTTTACCATATCAGGTCATGTGACTGCAGGGCCATAGCATGTGTGGGAGAGGAGTGCTTCCATTTACATCACCCCCTGCTTCTTTTAAGTCCTTGTTGCAGTTAGCTTTACTGTTATTAACTCTAATGGACTCTGCTCATCTGCCCTGGCTCAGCGGCTGATTATATCTCTAATTTTATTATTGCAAAATTGTGTTATGCACCCACTTTGACGTTCTCTCATTGCATTTCCACTGATTACTGCAGACTCTTATTCGTGACGAGCTTCACACCCATCCATGTACCTGTAGTTGCCGGGAGCAACAAGTTTTCTCTGGTGCATTAAGTCCCTGCCAGGCTGCCTTCTTCACTTCAGGCTGGTGTCACTGAATACAAGCACAGAGCACTGCAGTCTGAGATGAACCTTCACGCTATCATTCGGAGCAATTCCAGCAGCTCTGACATACCATCTTAAACCCGTAACATACACCTTTCCCCTATTTACACTGTAAGTAGCTTTAATTTTGGAAACATCATCTCAATCCACCCTGTCTGACAGTCTCATATATATTCTGTTCTGTTCCGGTTATATGATGCTTACACTGAGTTATATATTCAGACCCAAGACTCAGTGTTTCTTGCCCATCGAGAGAAAATGTTCTTTCAGTCTGACATGTTTGGTATCTTTGGATACTTTGGCATCTCCAGCAGAATTTAAAATCTTTAACAATGTTTACGTGCACAGCACAGGTTTGTAATGAGTGAGGCGCTGTTGGGCCGATCAGGTTACAGCGTAGAACTGATATCCAGCCTATAATATGCTGATCAGATGATGGGACAATCCATAAACTGTCTGGGAACTTATAATAATGCTTTTATACAAAATGAAGCATCTTTACCTGTGATGCTCATGTTTCTTAAAGAAGCTTAGTTTTAATGTTGACTCTGTTCAAATCTTCTGCTATTGAGTCAATTTAAAATTTGCTGTGCTTTGTCGGTTTGGTAATCTCAGCGTGAAAAACTAAAACTTGTTAAATATAAATGATTAAGTCAGAGCCACACAGAATGCTCAGCGCGTCTCCACGGACTCCCGACACCCCTTATGTAGTGACTTTAATCTGCTTCCATCACGCGGTGCTGTGACCTCCCCAGAGGTGCAACAGATTCATCAGGTCTTTTATTCCTTCAGCAGCTGGCGTTTTAAACAAAAGGAGATTTGTCCTGTGACGAGCTGTGGGTGTGACACAGAGCCCCCTTTTCTTTCTCTCATTCATTTCATCTTTATTGTCCCACTGCTCTCTCACAGCAGTGACGTTGGTGCTAACCTGTGTACTATGTTTATGTATGTAGGAATGCATATATAGTATGTATTGCCATATTTATTTTTAATTGTAATATTTGTTATTGACAGCTCTCTGAAAGCCAAATTGCCTCTTGGTGACACTAAAGCTTTACAGCACCTTACAAGCTGTAGCAAGTGGATATTTGAGCCAGCAGCTGTTCATTTTTCCAGCTATAATGAACTGCTGCAGTTAATTAATTATAATTCTGCGAGTTAACAAAACAAAAGGTCATCTGGGCTGTTTGCTGGTTGATTTGTGCTCTGCATGCTGGTGTCCGTACATTTGCACTTGACCAAAGATGGTTCTATGGAAGAGAAAAACACCACTCTGTGTCATTTTTGATGTTCGAAAGAAAAGCAGAATAGTGGGCTGTGTCTGTTTGTGAAAGACAATGTGGCAAATCTTCCTCTAAAAGATCCTGTCAGCGTTAGGCTAGCTAGCAGTTAGCTCGGCAGTGTAGCCTGCGCTCGGCGAGCAAAGATGATAAAGGAGTTGTCGGAATCGTCCAGTTAAACTTAATGTTCTGTGAAGCAGCTCGCCCTGTCAGTCAGAATCATTAGGTTTGGTCAGTTTGTCTTCATTATAACTATGTAGCTGTTCTCAATTAATATAATACCACATCTTAATGTCATGAATATTAATGAGTATACCCATATTGCACCTTTAACATGAGCTAAACTGGTTAGTTAGCTTACATGATTCTGTCTGACGGCATATATTTGATCTGATTGTGTAGAAACAATAAGTTTGTGATAATGCTTGGTACCTCTAGTTTAAATATAAACTGTAATCGCAATATTGGTCCAGAAAAACACAGATATTTTCCTTAAACTGTTTAACCCTACTCTGTGCTGTATATTCAAGAGACAGGCCCAACAGGAAGAACAAAACACAGGAATATGGAAATGAACTCAAT
Organism: Gadopsis marmoratus; assembly: GCA_036023855.1. Lineage (NCBI taxonomy): Eukaryota > Metazoa > Chordata > Actinopteri > Centrarchiformes > Percichthyidae > Gadopsis > Gadopsis marmoratus. The sequence continues at coordinate 6,557 of JAVQJF010127975.1, forward strand.
AAATGTATATAACACTGAGGATACGAGGGTCACAGTTTGTACAAACTGCTCTTCCTGCCTCAAAATCAGCTAGTGGATGATTTTGTGATAGGAGGAGCCCCTGTTGTAATGAAACCAGACTCAGGTAAAAGGTAGCTGCAGCTCCAGACTCCCCTGAAAATTGATTTTGAGGTTTACTCTCAAATATCCAACAGTTTTGCATGCAGTCAAATAATTTTCCTGCACATCCACTGATAGGAACGTGGACAGAATGCAAAGCAGCTCTGATATTGATGTGTGTTGTCAAGCACATTCTCCATCCAAAACGAGACGTCTGTCCCATTAATCATTAACAGTGAAATGGAATGAAACGGTTAGTCCATTTACACATTTGTCAACAGAGCATTCCATGATGCTGGGTTTCTATATTTTTATCTCTGTTTTTGGATGAGGCCATTCTGCATGCAGACAAATGTTTGTCCTGCACGTCCACTGATAGCTTGATGCAGCCAGGAAGAGAATGTCAAACAGGCCTGGGTATTAATGTGTTTTGTCAAGGAAGTCCTCCGTACAACGTCTGTCCCATTAAACAGCAGCAGCAGGGAAAGTGTAAGAAACCTCAAATGAAATAAACCAGACCATTTGCAGTTTCGCTGACATAAATGTGTCTGCTGTAGTGCTGATGATTCTTAATGTTCAGTGTATTTGATCATAGAAGATGGTTTTACATCAGAGTGATACAGTTTCCACTTTACACAGATGTGAAAATATGAGCCACAAGAGGAAACCAGAGGGCAACGCAGCGTGTTTACCGAAGGCCGGCTTCATCTGGCAACAAAACAGTTTACAGTATGGAAGAATCTTCCAAGGATCTGAGTGATTTGGCAATATGTTGAAACATGTTTCAAACAGATCCGCAAGCTTTCCTATTCAACTGCATTGCAGAAGGTTGCTCTCTGTTTAATTTCTGAAAATCTTAATGAAGACATCAGGTGGGACGGCAGATCTGTCACTACAGTGCATCAACCAGGCTGATTTGTTTATTGCTGTTCTAGATGATTTCCCTACCGGTGTCAGTCAGATCCACCGAGGACCTCTGATCTGGTTTCCACTTCTGTCAAGAACAACATGAAGGAGAAGTCATGGAGGAGGAGCATGTGCCGGCCGGATGGCGGAGGCGGGGACTACAAATCAGGCCGCTGGAGGAACAGGTGGGGCCCAGCTGATCCTCATCACCTGATTACCAGGTGATGAGCGGTAAACAGAGACAAAAGGGGCAGAGGCGGTGGCTGAGGAAAAGCTGAAAAACGCTCCCCCTGCCAGGATACACGAGCGGGAGACCGAGAGGACGTGGTTGGTCCCAAGGACTGTTCGTGGTGCTCCGACAGAAGAGTCGGGATGAACTCTGCAATTTTTGATGTCAGGCTTGTTGCTTTATGCCAAGTGTCTTTAGTTAATGTTTAATAAATACAGGGGTTGCAATACACCCAGTTTTGAGTTAAACAGTGGTTTCTGTCGTCCTTCCCCGCACCACACATGTCGGACGAGGGTCGATCATGTGGCCTGCCTCTAGCGACGTCACAAATGGTGGAGAATGTGGGCACAACGCACAGCGGGACGTCAAGGAAAAAGGCGAAAGGCAAAGGTGCGAAGGACGGCAACAGAGGGCAAGACACTCACCAGGAGGCCGATGGTGACCGGTCTCTCCGTGCAGCGCTGGTGAAGGAGGCGGGCGATAGTAAGTTGGGAGAACTGCTGAAGGCCCTGATGGACAGCCACCAGCAGGAGAGGGAGGTCAGCCAGATGCAGCTGGTGGAGGAAAGACGTACGCACGCGTTGGCCATGGAAGAGCTCAGGTTGCAGTACGGCTGGGCGGCTGTCAGCAGGACGATCGGGGTGCAGACCGACGAGGGCGTCGGGGAAGGCCCGGAGATCGCAAGGCTGCGCCGGCGCGTACAGGACCTGGAAGAGGCTCAGCAGGTACGACAACAGGCTGACGCCGAACGAACCGAGAAGAGGAGCCTGATGGATAAAGAGATCCAGCGCCTAAAGGCGGAGGTGAGCGTGGCTGACACCCAGACGAAGCAGGTGGAAAAAGAGCTGGCTGAGGCCAGAAGTGACAGGGATGCACTGCTGCAGCTGAAGCTCCAAGCTGAGCAACAGAGACTGACCAGCAACGAAAAGAGCCAGCTGCTGGGTGACTTTCAGGAACCCGTCAAAGGCAGACGGAAGAGAAGGGGAGGAGGTGAAGCAGGTCAGAGACAGCTGACAGAGGACCGAGCGGCTCAGCCGGCACACGACCTGGCCGAAGTGGTGCAGACCACAAAGACCCACCTGGACACAGCGGTGAAAGGCCAGGGGGCGTTGGTGGTGGAAGTAAAGGACAAGAAAGAAGCCGAGGAGATGGTGGAGAGGTCCACCACAACCGACGGCGAAAGGGCAGCCCGGCACTCTACGGCACCTCAGGAGGAGGTGGAGTGCCGAGGGGAAAAGCGATGGGAAGCCGTTACCCTAATGGACACGACGGCAGATGCCGTACAAAAGACAATAGACAATGTGGGGCGAGAACACAGACTCGGGGAATACGGGGCCCTAACGAACATTGGGGTCAGGGAGGAACCGAAGGGGGAGGACGTCCAAAGCAGACCAGGGCAGTCATTCCGGGCTTCCTTACCTGAGCACCCGGGAACTGAGGAGAACGCGAGGAGATGGAGACGGGCCAGTTTGCATCACGTCTTCTACCACAAACACTCACTAATGGTTTCCTTTAACCAAGGAGTCATTGTTACCTAAAGCCTGACGGTGAGAAACGGCAGATCAGCAAGAAAACTCATGGATTGTCTATTTTGTTGTGCACTTGACAGGAAGCTGACTCTAACCCTCTATCTTACAGTGACCAGCATTTACACTGTATCATTGTTGATTAATACCACTGACTTGCTGATTATGTGTCTGAGTGCTGACATTTCTGGTGTTCACAGTTCACTTTGTAGCTTGTGCTCTGTTCTGGAACGAAGACTCTCTGCCCCCAATGACCCCAATCTTCTCTCCCAGCCTACTCGCAGCTCCACAGTGGAAGACGAGCAACACACCTAAGGATTGGTTAAAGGTCTTTTAAGATCGATCTTGTATATTAATATTGCATCATGTCATGTGAAAGGGTTGTAATGCAACAGTACCCAATCAGAATCAATGCTCCAACCTGCACTCCTGTGGAGCTTTCAGTCCACTAGTATTTAATTCCCACATCTGTTATCCACAATCGAGGTGCGGCTCTTGGTAATGTCGGTCTGTGAGTGGGTCCACCACTTTGATCCAGACTGAATACTGAGCGGGTTAACATTTAGGTTCCGTTTCTAAGATGAATTGGTACAAAGGTTTGTAGAGACGGTATCCAAGATGATGTCTCCTAATTTGGTGATTGTTTTTTATTGAAATATCTTGACAAGGACAAAATTGAAAGGCCCGCAATGAAATCTGGCACACGCATTCATGTCCACCTCAGAAGGAATTGTAATCACCAAAGTGATTAGGAAACAAAGGGACTAGGAAACAGCGTGCAATGTGTTATATATGTGCTGTTTTCTAGGAACAAAATATAAATTGTTAAATAAAAGCTGCTACTACAGTAAAACCTTGATGTGTTTGAGCAAAATGGGGAAAATTGAGGCAATAAATCTACAATTACCGTTTTTTTGTTTTTCCAACTTATTGTTTATTTGGTAGAAAGGTTTTGAACATACAATCCACAATATACATGTATATGAAGTAAGAAATAACCCTATTCACCCTGTCATTTTATCCTTCTACCTTTACTGTGCCGATCTCGGGCGTTCGCACGCTCCTGTGGATATATTTATTCTGTGTTATACTCCAGTGCCATTAGTACTTCCTGCCCCCCCCCTGCCTGCCCACTCACTACTCACCTTTTAACACAGTTCAGTCAGACAACTCATGTTGTGTTTATTACAATGTTTATTACAGCAGCAGAACACAGAGTTTGGTGTCTCGGCTCTGACCTCATCACTCCCCACAGATATATTTACACGAGATATTGGGGAGTGATGAGCAAATATCTTAAACCCCCCCAGCCGGAGCCTGCAGGTGGATGCTGGGGTGGGGGTGGTGGGGCTGAAATAACAAGTGGCAGTAGCATTCACAGGCAGAGTGAGACATTTTGACAGATAGCCAAATTGGGAGGGTGTGTTTGGTAGATGATGGTGGAGTGGAGGTATGTCACATGTGCAGCTGGAGTTGACTGCATGAACTAGCTTGCAGGCGTCGCTCCGTAAACTGTTCTACCTCAGAGATTTATAAACTCGAACTGATTTCTACATGGTGTATTAAAGTTTAGCTCCAACACGTCCTGCAGATGCGTCACAGAAGAAGACATCCAGGGACGTGACAGTGTTCTGCCAGATCAACAGCTTTAAACAGATAAGGGAAGTATTGAGTTTGTATTAACAGCAGTTTCCTCTCACTGACATATGCCCTCGTAGTAAAGTACTTAAGTAAAGTAAAGGTCAGAATTTATAGATTTCAGCTTTAGTGGAAGTCACCAACACTCTTTGGTGGACTTCACATGTAGCAAGCTGTTACTGAAGATGAATTCCAGCAGTACATGTGTGGGCCCAAAAACAAGCTCTTGAGCCAAAAACGCTAATGCCACAGTCGCAGTACTTTGCATGCTGTTCAGTAGAACAGCCTTGTGTAGGAGGTGATATTTTCTACAGTGTTTCTACAAACTGTACTGGTTCCCAATGGTTAATGACCATTAGCCATTGGCTCAGGAGGTAGAGCAGGTCCTCCATTGGGCAGGTCACTGAACCGTAAGTTTCCCCCAGTGGAGGCCAGCACCTTGCATGGCAGCTATGTCGTCATCCATGTGTGAACGGATGGGTGAATGAGATCAATTTGTAAAAGCGCTTTAGGAACCATCGAAAGGTGCTGTATAAGTGAAATCCATTTACCATACACACCGATCAGCCATAACATTAAGACAGCATAACATTATGACCGGTCTGCAGCTACACATCCCCATATGCAGCAAGCTGTGATGCTCTGTGTGTTCTGACTCCTTCCTATCAGAACCAGCATCACTGTTTCAGCAGTTTGAGCTACAGAAGCTCTTCTGTTGGATCGGACCACACGGTCCAGCCTTCTCTCCCCACGACCATCAATGAGCCTTGGCCGCCCATGACCCTGTCTCCGGTTCAGCTGGTTCTCCGGCTGATCGGTGTATATCCTATATGTCTTGATGATTAGTAATTAATCTAAAAAGAAAAATACATTTATTTAAAAAGTAGA
>JAVQJF010127976.1:0-15457 GCA_036023855.1 Gadopsis marmoratus
TGTTAGTTACATGTTTGGATATTCTGCGACTCATTTGTTCCTTCATTAAAACCTGTGTTACATACTGGCTGTCTGCAATTGGGTCCTTCCACTCCTCCAATAACACCGGGGCGTGACACCAAGTCCCTCTTTTATGAGGCCAACGTATACATACAGAGCTTTCTCGGATGTGAACATACACACACACACACAATGTTCTCAGAGCCCTTACATAATATTAATTATGTGTTCTCAGCTTGATGCTATGACGCGAGAGGCGGCATGCTCCAGCAGCCGTAAACTGCAACCTGTAATTACATTTTAAAACAGACTTAATCAGGTCATTTCATTATTTAACACAGTTATATAATGTCAAGATAATAGGTCACGTGGGACGTTAATAGATGTTCAGGTTATTACGTAGCTCAGCAGTTGTACAGTTCGCCATTTTGCTTTTTCTTCAGATAGAGCTGTCTCTCCCCCCGCTTCCAATTTGTTATGCTAAGATTTGCTAATCACCCCCTGGATATTGCTCCACATTTACCATACATTAGAGTGGTAACAATCTTCTAATCTTACTCTGGAGTGGAATTATTCCTTTAGACGTTTGGGGCAAGTCAAATCTTGTCTCACAAGTTCAAGTAATCTTAAATCTTTCAGGTTTCTGACTGCTGATCATTATCAAGGATGTTTAATAGAACTTGGCTCTTTTTTTGTAGTTTCGGCCACCATTTCTATTGTTAATGGTAACGTTGTACTTACCCAAGTATGGACCCGTCAGTATCAGTACAATGAAGCATTCAGACAGGTTGTGAACACGCCACCAGTTTAACCAGATTATGTAAACTGATGGTTCCCAGTCTGGGCGTGTGGGGCCCCACAGAGGGATCACAAGTCAAATCTGAGGGTCGCAAGACGATTAACAGGACAGAAAAGCAAAAAGAACAAAAACATATTTCTGCTGCACCAAACTGTTTTGAGATTTTTCTCTCAAATCATTTTCTTGTGAATTTTATGTTTTAAAATGATCTAAATCTGATTTTGCAGACATTGCTTTGTTTCAAAGCCAAAAAGATACAGAAACACTGCACACATGAATTTCTGCTAATTATCCCTCACTGAACAAAAATACTGTGTGCACACAACTACGGTAAGTACAGTGGCTCAAAGTGAAGCAAGACTGGTGAGTAAACTGTGATGGATGTTTAAGAGGCATAGTTGGGTTATACCTCTACGGGTAGCTTTTCTCCTCTAGATACCTTTTACTAGTCTTAGGTTTGTGAGTAACCTGTACGAACATCAGACTCTTGTTTCTGGCCCTGTCTGTCTTCTTTTAAGAAGTGTTGCTAATTATTTTCACGAGTGCAGTGTTATCTTTACAGATAGGAATAGTGATCAAAACTACAAGTAAGACGGAGTTTGTAAAACATGTTCTCCTGACAACTCCTAACATTTTGTACACAGTTACACAAGATCTTTCTATATAAAGATAATCTATATAAACTAATAATTCAAACAAACTCAGGTTATTTACGAAAGCTCTAAGATAAGATAAGATAAGATTTTATTATTGTCATTACATGTTTACACATGAACGAAATATGTTCTCACGACCGAGAGCGCACAGTACACAGTACATAATAACTAAACATTAAAATATCTAAAACAGCTAAAAACTAAAACAACTAAAAAACAGCACAGCCGTATGTACAAAGCACAGTAACACACAGGGCGGGCACAGTCAGGTTAGTTTGCAAGACCTGGAATTCAGCAGTCTCACTGCCTCTGGGTAGAAGCTGCGTTTGAGTCTAGTTGTTTTGGCCTTGATGCTCCGCAGCCTGCTACCCGAAGGAAGGGGTTCAAACAATGTATGGGCCGGGTGAGAGGGGTCCCCCATAATGCGAGCCGCACTGCTCCCACATCTGCTGATATAGATGTCTTCAATGGAAAGAATCCTCCACCAGTGCAAAATGTGAGAAGTCACAGAGCCTAACGCTCCACTCTCATTCAGACATTTGCGCTAAGATGTCATACATAAGCGTTTCATAAGCATAACCTGGGAATGTTGCTGCTTTCATTCCCACTGGAGCCATGGAAGAATATTCATGGCAATCATACTGTACCAGGTCCCGAGCCAGGAAGTTGCTGGAGCATCTCACGTGGATAATTAACTGTGGCTCCTGATGCAGACATGGAACATTGCAGGGCCATTTATGGGTTTAGGGGCTACAGACTAATCTGTCAGTACAATCAGAGATAATCAGAGACTCTCGGGTTTCCTCTGCACCAGAGCGCTTTGTTTCTCAGCTAATGTCTTTTTGAACATTTGGAGGCTTGAATGGGGAAGAGAACAGTAAACAATCCGCTGACAGATTTGAATACAAAGCATTCATACCTGACAGAGTGAATCAGTCTGGTGAGGCAAGCAATTGGTTGCCAAGTGGCTATTTTAGACTTAGCCTAATCTGCTAGTGAATGTATGATATGTGGCGCAGATTCCTGTTTGAAAGCTCTCGTGACTAAATCAAAGCAGAGGCATCCCTCCCACATATAACCTGCATGTGCTCTCGCTCAAAATAATACGCAAAAATGCATCTTGAGCTGTTTGAAAAGCATCTTGTTTGTAAGTTATTACACCACTCTTGTGCCCTCAGAGCTGCACTTTGGCTCGGCCAACGTCAGCATGCAAAGGACGATTACTCACTCCCACGGACTCACAATATGTATAACATGGGGAATGTTTGGCATTACTGTCAATCCAAGCAAAACTCCAGTTAGCTCAGAGTGAGTGGTCACTGTGTCATATCTGTCATAAGCCTTCAAGAGGAAATGAAAGAGCCTGAATCTCCCTCCAACACAGAAAGCAATATGTTGGAGGATACATCCCATTTCACTGAACATCGCACACACTCTGCTGTGCACGACGGCTTATTAGTTTTAAGCCTTCAGGATATGTTAGCTGGGATTTGTTTTAACTTCATTAGAGCAAGCAGAGCCTTGTTTGGTCTGTTGGGCTGTTTCTGTTTATTGGTCTCAGGAGAATACTGAAACACCACATTAACCTAATGTTGCAAACTTTATCCTGGTTTGGTCCAAAAATGAACTGATTCAAGTTGCCGAATTAAGGAGCGACTCTGTAACGTTTTCTGAACGGCCAATTCTGTCCACAGGTTACATTTATGGAATAATGGTGAACGCTAAAATGTAGTCTAACAGTAACAAAAGCAGCTAACATTGGCCACAATAAGCTACTTGTCATACCAAGTAAGGCTGTAGCACAGAGGGTTAGGGTTTATATATATTTTTTTTATATATTTTTTCCTTTGTAAGAGGAAGAATGTGTTTTTTTTTCCTTTGAAAAGCTGCATTGTCTCGCTTTAAGCTAGTGAAGTCTACAGTTTTAATTCACCTTTTAATAAAGCATGGTGGTTGAGTCCTGGAAGCATTTCAGGTCACTGAGCTGTGGGTTCCAACAACTCCACCTGTTAAACCTTGAATCTTAACTGCACACCAGACCTGTAGCTTGATGTATTTCCTTTCTGCGTGGGAGAAGAGGCTCTTTTTGGGAGCAAATTGTGCATTTAGCATTCAGATTTTTGTTGTTCATCCATTTTCTGCTGTTTTGGAGTAAATTAAGTCTTTATATTAAAAACCGTAGAAACAAAATGTGAGTATGGTGGTTTCTTTACTTATCAAAAAGTCAATGCAAAGCGTCCATTAGAGATGAAGGTGGAGCTAACTTATTGATTGGCACATAATCAACACTGACATTCTGAAAACATGTCAAATGTGTGCCTGTTGTCTCAACACATTTAAAAACATGCAGATTTTAGTTATTCAGTCACCACCAGTTTAAGCCAACTTTTGGCAGCAAAAAAGAAAACTTATTTTGTCCAAATAAAGTCTTTTGTTTAAAATGTGGACTCAAATGACTGAATGTCTTACGGCTCAAAATACCATTTTCCACACAAATGGAGCAACTTCACAATGTCCAACTGCAGTAGTTGACTTCTATTATAGTACCTTTTAAACAAGCTCCGTCACAAACTGCCACTTTCAGCTCTGCTTTTGTTTTGTGCAAAACATCCCTGAGGGGAAACTTTTCCATTATCCTTTTAAGATACATGAATATTTTCGTGAGCCGTCTGTTGTTGATCAAGGTGTTTTCTTTTCCATCCTAACATGTCATCTCCTAAGGCCAAATGAAATCCACGAGACAAGGTTTGTCTGAGAGAAAAGCTCCTTTCGGCAGAGTGTGAGTGACGACTAAACGAGTTCCCGGTCTGTCAGGACGAGCAGAACAGAGTGTATTTTGACATAAACATGGAGCCCTTGGTTTTGATGGAGGGGTGCTGTGAACCAAGTTGACCTCCAGTCTTCTGAGGTTTCCTCCAAATGCTACTTTGCTGGTCAAATTTTGCCTTGAGCTTGTTGTGTTGTTGGTTGTGATTGTGGGTGTGGATTTGGTAAACTCATTTTGATGCCCAGGGAGTCTCCAGTGCCTTCCAGCATCTAACCCACCCGTGATAAAAGAGCTGTTGTTGCATTTAAGTGATACAGAAGCTACACAGCTTGTAAGCCTCAACGTCTCTGCATGTTAATCTTATAGACAATCCCTGTGTTATATTATGTCCCTGTGTTTCTCTCTGTGTGGGACCTTTTTACCATGCATGAGACATGAATACATGAATTCATCGCCCACGTGGTCCACAAGCACTGGCAGTGGGCCACAGTCTCCTGTTGTGCTCCATGAAAAATGCTGCAGCGACTGTTTTCTCCGACTAATTTACAGGACAATTTTGGTCAAAACAGTCCTTGCATGTCAACCGTTTGGTCGACAGTTTCCATTACTGGCAAGGCTGGCAATTTTCTGGAAGTTTAGACTGGCCTTTGTCCCAGCTAAATTAGCCTCTAAATACTTTTCCAAACAGCAAGATGTCCGCGACAAAGCAGCTTCCTAATCCTCAGTAGCCAGATTAATATTATATGATTTTAGAGAAGCGGATATTTATTTTGGGAAATACACTAATTTGCTTTCTTGATGAGAGTTAGATGAGAAGATCAATTCCACACTGTTTGTTAAGCTAAGTAAGGAGGTAGCCAGCAGCCGATTAGCTTATCTTAGCATAAAGACTGGAAACAAGGGGAAACAGCTTGCAAAACATTTGCCTTCCAGCATGTCTGAAGCTCAGTAATGAATTTATTAGTATTGATTTTCTTATCTAACTCTCGGCATGAAAGCAAGTAAGTGTATTATCAGAGATGTGAAACTATTCCTTTAATCACAGTGACATTTTGAAAACGTCAATGGAAGCAATGGAAACAACGACAAACAGATAAAACATGTACTATATATTCCTTACCATCATTGGAACAACTTGTACTAAACCTTTAGCTTTGAAAAATGCTTTTTGAATGGCTTCATTGTGTCTAAATCTAATTTTGATTTAAAGAGTAGTGTAGGTAGGGAAATAAATTAATAAACATCCACAGAATTAGCCAACATGGAACGGCCTGTACTAGGTACAAATAAAAGAGAAAAAAGACAATTGGATATGGATGTAGATTTGATTCCTGGAAGCGAACTGTTCAGAGGTGAATTGTGCTGCCTCAGCTCATGACTCATGACTCAGGGGTCACTTCCATATTGACGTTATGGTAAAGGAGAAATTGGGTGACTGAGTCAGACCAGTCAGGGAAGTTTTTGCTTCCCCCAGTTTATCTGATCCTTTGTGGTAAGTCTCTCTGCGTTTGAAGTTGTTGAGGGGTTTGTGGAGTTTTTTGGTGGCAGAAGATGAGTGTCAAAGGATGTGGTGGTGACAGACCACTGACAGGAGTATCAGCTGTCTGCGGCCCTCAGTTCTCCAGGTCACAGAGCTCTTTCAATGGCACAGATGACCTGCTGAGAGACATTTCTGCTAGAGAGAGAGGGTCCTGATAGGTTTGTGTCTGGACTGGTTCATTTTGCTGTTTAAGCTTAAAGAGAAACTCATGGTGCTGGTTAAAGGCTGCATGTGTTTGTTACATAAAGTGCAAGAATCCCAAAAAGAGCCACTTTGTTATGCAACCGCAGCTGTTGAGATTAATAGTTTGTGACATCTTAAAACAAATCAACCTCAGCCACTTCCTTTCCTTTCTCATCAACACTTTGGTTCAGACGTGGTGGTCTAAACTAAAATAATCTTTGTCTTTTGACTTTAGTCCACAATCAAATGAGCAAACTGAGTTTGAGATTTTGTTTTTTAAAGTAGTTCTAGAGTTACAGCAAGTCTGAAAACAGAGGATCCTCCCATGCTGCACTTTCACAATAATGGCCTTCATAGGTTAGCAGCAAGTAATGCTTAAAGTCAGAGTGAAGAAAAAGACATGAAACCAAAGGATCAGTTGCAAATCTTACACAGAACTTTATTGTTCTTTTAATTACATAGTTTGCGGCAAGCAAGTTGCCCTTTTCACTTTTAAGGTTTGCCATCTGCAAAAACATCTTGCGCACACATACAAGAACCTTCTTCTTTGTCTCCCTTCCCCTACTTACTTTTTCCATCAATTACAGTCACTTGATTTTTACCATCAGTCATCAAGATATCATATTAACTTCTACAGAAAGTTAAGAGTTTGACATCTTGCATTGCCATTATTTCAGTTCCAAAACACAGCGTTCTCCATCTTTTCTCTTTTGTCTTCAGCCGTCAACGACATTCTTTTCCTTTCAGCCAGTCTTTTCCATGTTTAACTGTTCGTTCCATGAGGACATTACCTGTCCATACATCCTGCTGCCTCTGCTGATGCACGCAGCATCCACAACCAAAGCTCCCTGCAAGATGCTACACTGAAAAGTGATGTTTCACTCGGGAAAAGACAGCTTTTCAAAAACCAACATGGCTCAGTTCAAAATTTTGTTTCAAAACAAAACTCATCTCTTCTCTGACATGATTCTGACATCGGATGATTTGTCAACACACTACATAGTGACGTCATTGTTCTAACAGAGAAAGTGAAAACTCATCCGTCACTGGATTTCAATCAACACCTTTGACTCATGTAAATGCAAAGAAAAAAAAAAGAAAAAAAAATTGTGTCCCAATAGTAACATCTGTCATTAAAGGAATGTACAAAAATAAGACGTGTCTTCTGATTAATCGAACAATCAGACTTACAGAGAATATGTAGTGAGTACATCCCATTGTTTTAGGGGATTCTCTTTTGTTCTTGCCTGCTCAACATGCTCAAAATTTCAAATAACTTCACCTAAAAGCTAAAACAGTGCTGAATCCTAAAAAAATACATTTCAGAGTATAAAAACGTAAAACTTTCATTAGCCCCTCATAAGGTCTAAAATAATGCTTAAATATCAAATTAATAGTAAACAGGATTGAATGCACCATTTGTTGATAGAGGTATCAACAAATCCACGACACACACAGATTAATGTGTTTCCCTTTGTAGAGCTGGTGCAAAACCGTGCACACCTTTCCAGAATACTGTGTCTATGGGGTGCACTTGGATGGAGGGGTAAATAGCTGCCGAAGAGGACAGTAACACAGAACACTGTTTTAATAATACGCACACACGCAGACACACATAAATACAAGCCCCACGCTTCTCCACGTTTGTTTTCTTTTTAACATTTATGTACAAAATAAAATGCCGCCCAGGAGTCCATTTTCTCCTTTCACCTCAGCTCACACCATAGTCTCTTTTCTCTTCCCTAAAGAACACAGAGACTTCTTGTCCTTTTTGGTTTTGTGTGATGTGGACAAGGAGAGTGGCGACAATGAAGATAATGATGTCGTCGACAAAGATGATGAGGAAGAGGGCGTCGTGGTGGGGCTGGGGGCTGTGCTGTTGCACGGCGAGGTGGGGGCGGACTGGGAGGCCGGCTGCGGGCAGTTCTCGTCTGCTTCCTCCATGTGGACGATGGCAGAGACAGAGGAAGGGCGGCGCTTGGAGCGAGCATCGCTTGCAGGGGGCGAGGGCGTGGAGGGCTCGCTGAGGGGCCTGTAGACGGAAATGGCGCTACGGAGGCAGTTGAGCCACTGCTGCTTGTGGAAGACATCATTGACCTGCAGCGTGTGGGACTGTGCATGGCTCGGGTCTTGGGAACGCACACGGAAAATGTTCTTGGCTGTGGAGAAAATGGAAAAAAATAGAATTAGCAAATGCATATGTTTGACAGAAGGCAATCTATGTTCCTACATTAACTGCTACAAACTTTTTGACTTTTACACAAGGCTGACCTTTGTCTGCATTGCTGAAAGCGCCTCTGAAGGAGCCGCCCATTCTGACGTCTCCGTCCTGCAGGTCCTCCAACACGAGATCCTGCACTGGGATTGGTTGCCGGTAAACTTGGAAACAGTGGCGCTCGTTCCTGGTGACGGGGCGGGTCAGAACCAGCAGCTCGGTGAACAGGAACACATGCAGCTTCTGGGAGGAAGCAACAAAAAACAGACATTTAAACCAGAGCATTGATATTTTACATAACCACCAACATAGTTCTGTGGTTTATCAAAGCTCATACTCGGGTAGTGAAATCATTGGTTGGTTGGGGGTAAATGAAGCAGGCAGTTACAGCCTGACTGCCTTATATGGGATGTGATCTTGTGTTGATGGATGAAGAAGTAACCAAATGAGCAACGTGTTGATTTAGAGGAAAGAGTGCGTTTCGCTCACCGTGCCGCTTTTGTTTCGTAGCTCCCCGTGACACAGCAGGCTCTTGCACTGCTCGATGTGAGGGTCTCTCTGCCTGTCGTCCAGATACTCCAGCTTGTCAATGTAGTACTGGCACTCAGACTCTCCCTTTTTCATGTTGATGTCAGACAGCACACCCTGGATGATAGTTATCTGAACACACAGGAAGTCTAAATATTAACTTCAGCCACGTTTTAAGATAACTGATCTAAAGATAATGCCACGCTCTGTATTAAACAAATGTGTGCCCATGACTTACTGCTTCATCCAGGCTGGCAGCGTCTGAGTGCTCTGCTGGAGTGTGTTTCAGTATCTCTTTGAGTAGCAGTGGGTACTTGACCAGACGAGAGCGCGGAATATCCAGGAAGCTCCACAGGTCCAGCTTCCTGCTGAAGGGCGACTCAAGGCAGCGCTGCAGAAAGTCCTGCACCCGCGGGTCCTGTTTCTTCTGGTCCAGGAGAGCCTTGGCTGCCAGCTGGTTGCTGCAGTAGTCCTTGTAGGCCTTAAGCCTAGGCAGCTGGAGGGGAGGTGGAACACTTACTTATGCTGTCTTACTTACTGGAAACCCAGAGGAGTTCTAACAGAATCAAAAAGCTTGAGGTACTTGGTGAGAGGACACTTACCCAGCTTACGACTATCTGCCCGATCTGGCCCACTGTCCCATCTGGCCCCGTGGCTTTGGACAGCTGCGCCAGGAGGTCCTCATGCAGAGGTATGTAGGCATCCAGGTTGCCGAAGATGTGAGTGAGCTCCTCCTCGGACATAATGGAGAGCTTCAGCATTGGGTCGTGGTACGCCTGTGTACAGGAGTAGAGCCAAAAGAGTCAAATAACATCATCCCATCAGAGGGTGGGTTCTAAGAATAGCTCTTGAAGAGCTTTAGGGGTACAAAAGAAAGACAGAGACAATTCCTGTCTTTTTATAGTTACTGGCTGGGCTATGTGGAAGGCCTGCCAGACTTTGATTTAATCTGTTTTCTTTATATGTACTCCCTCTGACTCACAGATTTAAAAGTACAAACCTTGCGTGCGAGTTGGAGGTCCTCAATCAGGTCCTGTTCTCCACGAGACAGCTCAAATATGGCCTGAGGAAGGGGAGAAGGCACAACAAGATACTTTGGTTTAGCTAAACACGAGTCAGTATGTCATGACATTATTGCAAATGATTCCCATTAGACGAAATCTAAAACTGCACTGGTGCCAAATGACTGAGGTCAACTTTGAAATCTCTGGCTTCAACGGCTGCTTCTGATAGTTGGCTAAGATGCCTGACATATGCAGGACAAGTGGGGAGGTTGGGCAGTGGAGCTCTAGTTTGGCTTGTCAGGTATATGTGAGTTAACAGAGACTGGGAAGTGAGCCCTGGATGGCTTTTAGCCACGTTTAGACTATCAGACACAAATTCTACAGGGATGTGAAACTAGTCTGGTAGGCAGGTAGAATTCGGCACCGTCTAGATTTCTGACTTAGTGCACTCATTTACCTACAACTACCATGGTGTCGTAACCATTTTGATAGTGTCATGTCTCCGTGTTGATTCTTACCTCCTGTCGCTTGATCTCCTTGGTGGAGAAAGTTCCTTTCTGGTGTACGTCTAGCGTCTCTGACCAGAGCGTGCTGTTCCTCCTTTTGGGTGGTGTAGGGGCCGCAGCCTTGCTGCAAGGCTTCTGGGGCATGCCCGGCGTCTTACCATCTCCCCGGAAGGAGGCCTGCATATGGGAAAAAGGAAGCCCCAGATGTCAGACATGTTGTTTAGTGCAACATATAGAACAGCAAGGAGGTGTCCTTTGCTCCGCGCAGTTTGATTTCTGAGGGATGTCATAGAAGCTTACCTGGATGGTTTGTCCGAAGCGCCGGACGGCCCCATTCTTCACCGGAGAGATGAGGTTGGCTAGCGACGTCACCCTGCCGAGAGGACGGACACGCTTGTTGCTGGGTTCCTGAAGAAGCAAGAGAAAAATGAAAGGACAGATAAGTCAGGGAATTGTAGTATAATGATATCAGTGTCACTTTTCATTCAGTAATTCCAACTCAAAGACCTCAGCAGTAAGTCCAGGCACTCCCTGGTGATAAAACACATCAAGTCAATTCAGAAATCCTCATTATTGACCCCACTATTTGCAAGGAAGTAGGAGTAGCTGGAACTGAGGTCGAGCCACATGCAGACAGACTGGCGGACTGGCAGACAGACTGAGGAGGAGGAAACAGCTCCAGCAGCTGTTGGCTTCATCATGTGAAGAGACTTGAGCCAGTCCAGCCCACTGAGCACAAAGACCCATTCTGACTGCTGCTCTGGAGGAGAAGGGGGTCTGGATGAATGCCAGGAATGCACGAGACCCTGCTCTCAGCTGTTCACCTACCCTCCCTGCACACACTCTGCTACTATTGGGCCTGACCACAGCTACAACTCTACTTGAGAGTGGATCTGTACAATCACTCAGGCTGTGAGATAAATACTTTGCGATTACTCCAGCTCTTTAACTGCCTGTCCTAGCGAGACAAGCAGCAGGGACAGTGTGCCAGTGTGTCAGGACTGTAAAGTAAAACACAGCACCGCTGCGAGTCTACAAAAGGGGCAGCAGTTGTAAACAGACATTGAATCTGTCCCTTCTCAAGTGTTTACACGGTGCAGCGTCGCAGGAGATGCACAGTGCTGTTTATGGCTGCGAGTCGAGACAGGCTCTTCAAGAAGCCTTGCGTGAGAGCAGCACTACCTGCTAGGTCAGGTAACCCCCCCTTCCCTCCCTCCCCTCGCCCAGCGCTAAGGCTGAGAGAAAGGAGAGAGCGGCTTTGCCAACAACAGGTCGTAGTAATCAAAGAGCTGAAGATGCAAGGTAATGATTTCAGCCCCCAGAGCCACAACATGACACGAGAAGACAGCCATAATTAGGATTTCCAAAGTTTGCACTCACTGAGAAACATTTAGCATTCTTTTAGCAAGAACTTCAGACTAATGAAGGCTTGCTCGAACACCGCACTCCTAAAAGCTGCTTGTGTTTCCTCCTGACTTAGGCCAAATGGGATTTGCCTTGGCTCAGCGAATCTGGGAAACAGAGCAGCCATTGAGGCTCCGGGACCTGCGGACACAGCTGTGGAACAGATCCGCTCAGTCTGGCGGGCTGCGGTCGAGTCACGGTCTGCTGTGGTCAGGGTCTCCACATTGGACCAGAACAGCCAGACAGCCTGGAGAACCTAGGAAGCCCTCTAGTGGCAGGGGCCAGCAAAAAGATGCCACATACCAACTGCTTTGACTGTGGGGACTAGATTTGCCAGACTCCAACTTGTGAGCCCTTAAAATGCGTAGAGAAAATAAAGTAAAAGCAAAAAGTGAGTGGGGGCTTCCAAAGTCAATATTGGAAATGTATGTTGCTCATTGTGCCCCTCTTGTCCTTTGGGAACCGGCCCCAGAATAACAAAAGGCCACTAGTCCTACTCTTTGTTTATCAGCTATAAAATGAACCCAATCAGACAGACGGGGAAAGTCGCTATTCCTGGCTGTCTGACCCAGGAACTCCATGGAGTTGCAGCGTGCATGACTCACTTCAGGAAACCAGATGGATCCGGGGGTTTGTGCTGCTGCTTTGGAAAACTATTATCAGTGGAACAATGTCCCTCCAGATATACATATTGTACAAGTGCATTGCAGTCCTTAAACTCCTAACCTAAGATTACAACCTCATAAACATCATGGGTCTTTTAAGGAATCCCAAAGGTTCTGTTCCTGTGCATTCCATTTGACGTAACCTTACGTGTGCTGCAAGCTAATACCTGATTACAGCAGCTGATAGGAGCTGAGAACAAAACAGCCAGAGCACAAAAGAAAAAGTCAAAGTCATCGATAAGCCAGCACAGGAGGAAACTGTAAAGCTAAAAGCATGTCCCAGTTGTGCAATTCAGTGAGAACAGGACTCACTTCATGTATTGTCTTTAGACTTCTCCTTTATCAAGTGGTTTACTGTCAATGAAACTACATCTTCCTGAGGTCGCTTCCGAAAGAGAACCATGCAAGCCTCAAAAGGGGAAGGAAGGGGCTCAAAGTAGTGACTTTTCTAAGTACAGAGACCACACCTGAGCTTGCAGCTGAAGGAATGCTCCTGGGCTGCTGTGCTGAAATTGCATTAAAGAAAGCCTGTTTTAACTTTAAATGCCTGAGGGCAAAAGCAAAGTCCCAGACAGGACTGAACCAAAAGGATGCAGGATTGTTGACCCCCTGCTGCCCCACTATTTGTTGACTGCCCTGATCTCTCCATATCCCACCAAGGCTGTGCTGCCTGCTGGGATGCATATTTAAGAACAGACGAAGAATACACAACACTGATGGGGGTCAGTTCACGGTTTACAGCTTCATAGGTGTCGTGTAATCCAATCATTAACCTTTCCAGGTTAAGCAGTATCTCAAGCATTGTTTTAGTGCCCTGGCACAAAGTTCAAAGTCTAATTTTACAGGCTAAAAGAACACACACCTGAACACACACAAACACTGTGTGCCCAAGTGAGATAAAATCAGGGTTAGGTGCTGATTCACTCACAATGTGACACAAAAGATATGACTTCATCTAAGTGAGTTCCGGTTAAACATTCACTGAAAAACACAGGTAACTGCTAAACAAAGTAGGAATATCACCAGTCACCATAATGTGTGTTTTTGCATCTCACCTCTGACTCTTTGTTAGCTTGGTTCTGGTAGTCTATCACTTGCAGAGTCCGTTTGATAGGCACCAAACTACCCAGTTCATCGTAAGCCACCATAGCTTTCAATAAAAAACACAATATCCTTTTTTTTTTAATCCTGGCGAGTCAGCTCCAAGTAATCCAAATCCGAGAAAGGTTGGTGAAAATCAAGGGTTGTGCGAGAGTGAAAAACCCTAAATGAATAAAAACACCTTCCCCCTATGCGTCTTCTTCCCTCACGGCCGGCGCTCTCTCTGAGAGCTCTCCTCAGATCCACTTTCTAACTTTGGTCTGAGAAGGACTGAGGGAGGGCTTTATACCAGGAGGGGAGACAGGGAGGAGCAGGCTCTGCTCAGCCTTCCTGGCTGCATGAGGTGTGTCGTGTTTACATGGAAGCTGCCCACAGGCTCTGCTGATGAACTCAAAGTAAACGCATTTTCTCAGGGAACAGGATTAAGATGTGCAGTAAAGTCTGACATGTATTTTTTTTAGTTCTGTACACACATTTTAATATTTTAAGGGTCAAAGTGCTGAGACTGTAACAACTTTTCACCAGACATTTTGTTGTTTTACAAAAAAGAAAAAACATTATTGGCAATCATCCTTCACACCTGGTTAGAAAAGAGTTGTGAAAAGATGCGCTGCTGATGCTGCAGTTAGCTTTACTATCAAAGACAATAGTACGAGCAAATTTAAGAAACTACTTTTTGAGTAGTAAACTGGAAATAATTAGTGATGGTTATTGTTAGAGCCGAAACAATTAGTCGATAACAGAACATTAACTGGCATATTTTATAATCGTCAGTAAAGTATTTATGTGCAGCAATACAACAAAACCTTGCTTGCGAATTTAAGTAAACCTGCCATCAAAGTTAAAAGTAAAAACACAGCTTCAATTTTAACTTTATTTTACTGCATTACTGTCATCATTAATGAGCATCATAGTCATGATGACCTAAAAGTCAAATGAAAAATTCTGCAATATTTTAGATTTTCAAATAGTCTAACTCTGCTTTCTAAAACTAAAGTCATCACTGTTGCAGCCTTAATACAACCAGGTCTGGTTTCAGACACAACAATGTTTGATGCTAAATGACTAATTCTGTACTTTAAATGAACAAACTTCAAAGTAATTATTACTTGGCTATTTCGTGTTAGCCAATTAATCAAAGCAGTCTTTGCTTTAAACAGAGTCGTTATCAATCTCGTCAGCTGAACTGGGGGAGGTGATCAATTAGAATATAAATGGTGGGGGGACTGTGACACACTCAGCCAAATGTTTAAACTGAAACCTGTATATTGAATACCACTTGAGGGGGGGGCGACTGCCACCCATATGCTGATTTGATTGGTCTAATTGGGTGGAAAAAGGCAAGTTTCAGTAAAGTGCTGTGAAGCCCAAATCAAACCTGTGGCTATTTTTCATGCATGTGTGCACACTCACGGGGGGGGATATTCTCACACACACACACACACACACACGAAAGTGGAGGCGTTAGGTCTGATGGAGGAGCTAATGTGGACGTGCTGCCAGGAGGCGTGCCACAATGCCTGTGTATGTTTTGGGCAAATGGACAGGCCTGTTCATGGCCCTACTTCATCCTCCTGTGTCAACATGGAGGAGAGAAACAGGACACATCCTCTGTGCTATTGCTGTGGGTGACAAACCACAGATGCTGATTGAGGTGTATAGATGTTGACACGTTTTCTTTTGGGTTTGTTGACGGAGCGGTCAGGAGGGCGCATCTGCTGCAGACCAACAGGACGCAGATCACCCATAAGCCCCCAAAACAAAGCGTAGTGGGATCATGAATCAAGTGACATCAGTATAAGTAGAAAAATGTGTTCAAGTTTAATGTGAGAAATAAGACAGCAGAGCGAGTAACTATGCAGACAGAGGAGTCAGAGAGGATCTAATAAATAAAAGCATCTTTCAGTCTGTCTGTAGGTCTGGGGAGACCTTGGGCTGAATCAGCTGCACATCTGGCCCAGCCTCTATAAAAACTAAACACAAAGGCAGTAACATGGCTCAGCCTGCCTAAACGCTTTTAATGACACACACACACACACACACACATACACACACACACACACACACACACACACACACACACACACAC